>JAXQQM020077003.1:0-151646 GCA_034641835.2 Pinus albicaulis | reverse complement strand
GGACCAAAGAACGAAAGTTGATCAATGGTCACAATCCATCCTTCATGTGGAAAAAAGACCACATGAAAGAGGGAGGAGACCATCACTCCCATGGCATAGGTGTAATTGAGCCCGAAGAGCAGATTGAAATCCAAGGGGCCTGGAACAACCATCACGTCCATATGGAAAGTTTTACCTCCCAAAGTAATAGGTAACCTTGGAAGGATCCCTAATGGTTGACTAGTTCTTTTGTTAAATGTCAACAAATTCTGTGTAACAGGTGAAAGCGACGGTGAACCAAAAGCTTGCCAAGTAGTTGAGGATAGAACACTAATAGACACGCCTTCATCTATAATGGTGCAGGGTACGACCAGACCAAAATCCTGTACTGTGATCTCGAAAGGCACATAAGACGGAAGGCGGTATCCTGTAAATTGATTCCAATCAAAGGAAGTGACAAAAATACTCAGAGGGGTTACCATTGAATCGAGATGGTCTTCCCATGGTGTTACAAAAGAAGAAGGAGCATCCTCCATGACCTCCATCTCGAAGGTGGGAGGGGAATCCTCCGGGACCTCCACCATGGGAGGCGAAGGAGCAGCTTCTTGAGATATAGGGACAGGAGAATCTTTCTCCAAGTCCGAGGAATCTGAAGAAACAAGAATAACCTGAGGGATATGAGATCCACTCTCCACAGAAAAGACTTGGTGCACTGCAGACGGGGCCAGTTCAACCGATCCCACGACCAATGGTTGGTCGAGAATGGATTCCTGAATCTGAATTTCCATGGGAGTGGGATTGACCAAGGATGGCTCTTGACCAATCGTAACATCAAATGGTGGAGGACTCAAAGAAATTTGTTTGTAACCAGCTGGAAGGCACGACGCAAAAACAACCGATTTTTCCAAAACTCGCTTGGCTTCATCCATATACAGACAAAGGTGAATGGCATGGTACCCCCCACACAACTTACAGGGATTGGAAAGCTTACCCTGCTTCTTAGGATCCTTACCAGCACTAGCTAAAGGCATGCCCCCAACCTGACTCCCGGAAGCCATAGGCAATGACGGACGACTGTTGGACCATGCTTCAAGCACC
Organism: Pinus albicaulis; assembly: GCA_034641835.2. NCBI lineage: Eukaryota > Viridiplantae > Streptophyta > Pinopsida > Pinales > Pinaceae > Pinus > Pinus albicaulis. The sequence continues at coordinate 150,569 of JAXQQM020077003.1, read as the reverse complement.
TTGGGAATTCCAGGGCAGTCTCGAAGAAGATGGTCTCCCATGCACAACATGAAATAGAACTTGACTTTCTGCAGAGGTTTGGAAGGTTTATCAAGAGGAGGTTCTTCAGAGGCAGTAGCTGCAGCCTTAGCCTCTCTCTTATCAGACTTTTTCTTCTTTGACTTCTTCTTCTTCTTCTTATCCACCTGGTTACTCAAATCCAGACTTTCACCAAGTGAAGTAGAAGAGGAGGACGCAGAAACATGCGAAGAAGGGGGGAGGTCCACCTTGGAATCAACATGATGTTGTTCAGGTGGAGGAATTGATTTAATAGTAGCCGAGACATTTGGGACCACAGAGGTTGAAAATAACCAAACAGGAAACCCAACAGTTAACCCAGGAAGGGACAACGTTTCCATATAAGGAGCGCCAGCATTTCCAAAAGGAGGAAAAGGACCAGGATTCCCTTCAGAGGGAATTCCTTGGTTGGTGAACTCCAGAAAAGTTGCCATCGTAGACAACTCAAAACAGCACCCGAAGGAAACTAACGTTAACCAGGAATATTTTGTGGGCAGTTAATTTTTAAAACATTGAAACAAAAATCTACCATTTCATCTTTTAAGAGTCGAGAAACTGGCAAAAGGTGACTCTATCTCTTTCAATTTTGAAACAAGCGTGAAAGGACAAGCGCTTGATGATATTTTCAAATTTAATGAGTCAGAAAAGATCGAAATGAATACTCTAGTAATCTAGGCAAAGGGTGTACCAAATATCCGTGAACTGCAATATACACCTTGGTTCCAAAATGAAAGAGAAATCAACCAAGGACTTGACATACGTGCAGGCAATCTCCCCGAATGCTCTGTCTGGTGTATCACGGGTATAAGGCAGCAGACTCGGCTTCCTATGGATAAAGGATAGAAACCTAGTGGGGTCTCCATTTATATACGTGATGGTATGGGGAGCACAAGTCCGTACTATCACTGTCTAAAGCCAAAAGGCGAACGGCAGCTACTAGGTTTAACGACGCTGGAACACGTCACTAGCCTAGACCTTTAAATATTTCGTTAATGTTTCAATGCTACCTTAGTGTAAATTGAATAGATTTTAATATTGATCTTCAATTATGTTTCAGTTTGAAGGCCCTACTATATGTCATCTAAAAATCTCCTATATGTATCTATATGACGAAAGAAGTCTTTCAATTCAATGAATGTTATCTAGTTGAGGGAAGAGCTTCAAACAATGATGCAACAAACAACAACACTGAAAACGAAACTTTTTCCAAACTAGATGACTTTCACTATCCAAAAGTAATCTAAAACATCCAATGATGTGAATAATGCAATGTAATCTATGCAAAATCCTCCTTTTGAAAACCATGCAATTGTAATCTATGCACAATTTCCTTTTTTTCTTTTCAAATGATAAGAATGCACTCAATGCATTTTTTGATGAAATGAAAATCTACTTATTGAATGCTTTTAATGAAAGAGAATGTGCTCGATGTGATGTTTAAGCTTTCAATCATTAAACAATGTGATCTAAGTCCAATGATAAATCTCAAAAAATAATTTCGATGCAATGTGATCTAATGCATTTAAACGAAAAGAAAACTTTGAGACAAAAACTAAATGAACGCAAATCTTCTAGATGAAGGACGAATGCAAAAGAGATGTAAAAAAACACTAAGAATGCAATCGTTGTTCCAAACACTTTGTCACGAAATTTTCAAAAGGTGACAAAACACAAAGAGGAATTCCAAATAATGAGAGCAAAACAAGGCATTCATTCCCTTTTACATCAAACAATCATGGAGAGAAGACATTTTAAAGAATGAGCAATGTAATCTATGCTCATACAGTGAAAATACCAGAAGGGAAAGACACACTGGTGAAGGATTTAGAGAAAAAATATCAATTTTCACACACCCTGAAATTGGCACGACTTTATCATTGACAACTAGCGCCAACTGGTGTGACTTGCTCACTGACAACTAGCGCCAATGGAAAATTGGCGCGGGTTTCTAATTGAAAACAAGTGCCAACACTTGAAAATGAAAAAACAAAGAATTTCTCCCAACCAAGACCAGACTCACCACTTCAAGTAAAATCTAAAACAAACCCAGAAGCAAAGTACTGACCAAAAGAAACTTTCAAACAAGGGTAAACCCTAGCACCTACAGGAAATGGCGCGAATTTCTGGCTGTAATCCGCGCCAGACAGGGGATGGCGTGAGTGATGAACTGGCAACCTGCGCCAATTGGCGCAACTGTCAGGCTAATAAGCACACCAGTCGAGTTTACTATGGAAAAATGAAAAAGACCAATCCAAGGAATAGACTAGTGATGGTAAAGCTAAACAAAATCCAACACACAGAAAGAGCCAACCAAAAGAGTTGATCAAGCAAGAAAATTCAAGAATCGACCGAAAAGACAATACAATACTCCAAATCAATGATCCCTAGTGGAGTCACCAATTTTTTGTAGAGGTAAATCCCCTCTGCAGACAGAGGCGATCCCTACTAGCCCAGATCGGGTCTAGCAACAATCATATCATGCTAAGGTTCAAGTTCCTAATTGCAATAGACCAAATTGCGATGAAGGCCTACCTCAAGTCCAACACTTTTGTTTTTAGAGAAGATGACACTCCTGTTTCCTTGCTCCAGCAGATCACAATCCTCTCTCTTGCCGCGATCGAACACCTGCACACACAAGAAATACGACAAACACAAGCGTAAAACCCGATATATGAAATTGTGTATCAGTCAGAGAAGACACAACTCATGATCATAATGAAAAATACAAGTGGAACCATAACCAATAATCGCTTATCATTAATTCATACAAAGGAAAATACAACCTGGCTCTGACGCTGAATCTTCCTTCGGCGGGTCGTCAGTGGAATACCTCTCGGTAAAGCTTGTTGGGAATGGGGACAAGCCTCTCTCTTCTATCGTCAATCTCCTTGCTATTGATTTGTCTATATGAGAACTATTTCAGCATTCTTTAGGCTATGAAGGCTCTTGGAGACTCAACCATTTAGCTCTTCAACTATTCAGCCCCCTCATCAATGGATGAAGGCTATATTTATAGAGGAGAGGAGGTGGTTGGGATCCCTACAATAGTGGAAGGGAGGCCTTATCCCTTGGGAGGTTCCCCATAGGGTGGAAACAATAGGCCAAAGGAGGAAGGCCGTGGTTATTCAATCAAAACCACTCCTGATGATTCATCCATGAAGTTGTTGTAATCGAAAATTCACCTCTTTTTTTAAAAAAAATTCCATAAGCAGATTGGCATGGGTTCACAACTGGGACAGAGTGCCAATTGGCATGGGCTCATTTTTAATTTTCCTCATTGGCGCGAGTACATAACGGGCTACCAGCGCCAAGGAAAAATACAGGTGTTTTTATGGGTCTGCTCAGGAAATGATCAACAGAAGGAATGTTGTCCTCATGGCAAGGGATGCAATGATGGTATTTGCAAGGCATGACACTGATTATTGGTCACAGAAATGACCCTCCAATGGGAGAGATGGGGATTGCAAGGACGGTGAAAAATTAACGTGTAACACCCTGGTTGGACCACAGGGTGAGGCTGTATAGGTTGGCCTTGAGGGTTGTAGGACTGTCCTTGTAGACTGTATAACAACCCCTACTGGCTGGAAGGTTGGCCCTATAAGGGTTGTCCTTATGGGTCATAGAGATAACTATGCTAGCCCAAAGGTTGGCCCTAGAAGGGTTGTCCTTGTGGGTTGGACAGTTTCCCAGCCTGGACAGACAAATAACCTTGAACATACTGATAAGCCTCTAGAGCAGGAAAACATAGAGGGTTTCCTTGCTCATCGTACTGATATGGAAAAATATAAACGGGTGTACCCTCTTGTGCATAATGGGAAAAATAAGGACGGTTGGGATCTTGGGAGGACTGACCAACCTTGAAGTTCGATTGCTGTAGAGACAACCGATACTCCTCAGGAGAGATATTCTCCAGAATAACAGATGCTATGTAGATGTCTTCAGGAAGTGACGCGATCTTGACAGACTGAGTAGTAATAGCAGGTGTAGATGTAGCTACGTAGATAGTAGGCCTTACAGGTACTGATGTGACCTGAGGAGATGACGTGAGGGGTGTCCTTGGGGACATCCCTAACGAAGGAATAACCGGCCTTGTAGACAGAGTTGATACTCCCATAGAGGTGACAGTGGCCACAATCTGACTTAAAGATCTATACCCCGCTAGAAGCGAAGGACCAGGCGAAGACATGACAGATAATTCGGGGTTGTTTTCTAGGAATAGCTGGTAATCTTCACCATATGTAGGGATTTCCACACTAGGAGAAGGATTGGATGAGTCCATATCTGACCCTGCCACTAGATATTATAAAAGATGGCGAGGACTAGGAGGAATAATAGCAGCTAAAAAAGGCAAACCCGATGTAAGAGGAGGGAAATATTCCCCTACTCCAAATCCAAACCAAGCATTGGATAAGGGCCAATTGAACTCAACTAGTCCTCTAAAGGGAAGCTCAGATAGAATCGGTCCCCCATCATGAAACTTGGAGACAATGGGCTGCTAAGGTTCAGCAAAGGACTGAGAGACCTCTGACGAATTGTCTATGTAAGGACTACCAGTAGACGAAACTGAAGGTTTCACCACTATGACAGTAATGAAAAGAGGAATATATCAAACAAAAGCACATGGGAAAAAACCAAGGCACAAAATCAAATGGCCAACAAGCAAACTATAAAAGGGCATGTGATCGCAAGTGATTTATTTTACCACATTGAAACTTAGAAACTTTACTCTTTCATGTTTTAAGAGTCGAGAAATGGACAAAAGGCGACTCTATCTCTTTCAATTTGGAAACAAGCGTGAAAGGACAAGCGCTTGATGATCCTTTCAAATTTAATGAGTCAGAAAAGATCAAAATGACTACTTTGGAACTCTAGGCAAAGGGTGTACTAGATATCCATGAATTGAAATATGCACCTTGGTTCGAAAATGAAAGAGAAATTAACCAAGGACTTGACATACGTGCAGGCAATCTCCCTGAATGTTGTGTCCAGTGTATCATGGGTATAAGGCGGCTGACTCGGCTTCCTACAGATAAAGGATAGTAACCTAGTGGGGTCTCCCTTTATATACGCGATGGTACAGGGAGCACAAGTCCATACTAGTGCTGTCTAAAGCCAAGAGGCGAACAACAGCTACTAAGTTTAACAACGCCAGAACACGTCACTAGCCTAGACCTCTAAATATTTCGTTAATGTTTCAATGCTTCCTTAAGGTAAATTGAATAAATTTTAGAGTTTATTTTCAATTATGTTTCAATTTCCAAGCCCTACCAAATGTTATGTCTCAAAATCCTCTAAATTCACACTACATGCCACAATATATCACTTTTTTCAATGAATAGCTAACTACGGGAAGGTTAAGAGCTTTTCAAACAATAACAAAATGATCACAAAACAACCACTAGTGTCTCTAATGCATGCTAATGAAATTAAAATCTTTTCTTTCAGAGTTATATAACACTAATAATGCAGAAAAGTTTTCAATTTTCACTAACTAATCAAAATCAAAGAGATTTTTTTTTGTATTTTCAATGTTTTAGGAGCAAAATGCACTAAAAAAAATGAAAACTAATGGACAGATCAATTTTAGAAACGATAGCAGAAGAGTAAAGACAAGCAAGTTCACTCAACGCAAAACACACAATCAAACCTGAAACTGATAGAGAAATCCCTCAAATCAAAGAGGAATCCAAAAACTCATACGGACCATGTAATCTAGGCTCGAAACGAGCCAAAGAGAAATTCAAATGAGAAAGAAGGAAATCACTCAAATAACACAATAAAACAATTGAAAACCACCAAAAGAATGCAAAGAAGCAACAACGAAGTTTACTGGACAAATGAAAACCAAAAGCTCCTACGGGAGGCTTAGCACACTATAGCACCTAGATGCCCTAGGGATAGAATGTAAAACCGATAGTAGAGGGAAAACCACTGGAGGATAGAGGTCACACATAGTCAACCAAGGCTTCAAGACACTCAAGAAGTCGAAAAAACGACACCAAAACAAAAAATCAAGCTTAGAAGGCTCAGAAAGAAGCAAAACCTAGCACCACACAGGATTGGCGTGACTGTCTAGATGCAAATAGCGCCAGAATAGGATTGGCGTGGGGGCTGAACTAGCAACAAGTGCCATTTGGCGTGAATGTTAGGGAAAAAGCCACGCCAGTCAAGTTTACTAATGTCAAAAAATAAAAAGAGAAAACAGGGAGAAGATCAGGTATGGTGAGGCTAAATAGAGGTTTAACATTAGAAAAAGGTGAACCAGAAGAGCTAATCAAGTAGACAATGACCAAAATCAACCGAAAAGACAAGAAAAACTCCAATCAATGTCTCCCCAGCAGAGTCGCCAGTTTGTTGGAGAGGTAAATCCTTTCTGCGGACAGAGGCGATCCCTACTAGCCCAAATCGTGTCTAGAAACAACCGAGTCATGCTAAGACGCAGGTTTCTAGTTACAAAAGAGAAAGATGCAACAAGGGGCCTACCTTAAGTCCCACATTGTTGTTGCTTACCGAGAAGATGGCGCTTCCGTCCTTCGCTCTGGCAGATCACAATTCTCCCGCCTAGCATGTTCGAACACCTTCACGTACACGAAGAAACAACACACAATGTAAAACCTAATACATGCAACCATATATCAGTCAGAGAAGATATAATTCATACCATAAGACATGAACATATGAATGAAACCATAATCAAAGTCGTTTATTATTAATCACAACGAAAGAAAGATACAACTTGAGCTCTGACGCTGGATCTTCCTTCGGTGGGTATACAGCGGAGCAAGTCTCGATGAAGCTCATCGGGAATGGGAAAAAGCTCTCTCTTCGGCTTTGGCTCTCAGAGGTTATCTTACGATAGTCTCCTTACTACTAACTCAAATCTTAGTTCTATGATCATTAAGGCTACTAAGACTACTAGCTTGCTAAGGGGAAAATGGAAAGCTTATATAGATGGTGGAAGGGGAGTTGGGATCCCTACAATGGTGGGATTGGCCCTATCCTCAAGGAAGCTTCCATGATAGGTGGAAAACCACTTCCCCTACATGGAGATCTAGAGCCAAACCTCCCAACTCATTTTAGAGACTCGTTTAGTAGTTGGTTGGAATCAAAATTCCACCATTTATTTTTTTAAAACAATCCTTATTAATCTTGAAGCGAGTAATAAACTGGGACAGAGCACCAGTTGGCGCAACCTCTTTGGAGGATTTCCCCCATTGGCACAAGGGCTAAACTGGTTGGTTGCGCCAAGGCCAAAAGGTTTATTTTTAGGGTTTTTTAAAGGAAACTATCTTTAGAGGAATGATTGTCCTTGTCAAGGGGGATGTCATGAAAGTGGTTTCAGGTCATGTCACTGCTCACAGGTAATGGAAAAGGCCCTCCAATGCACGAGACGGGGGATTGCAGGAACGGTGACAAATTACTGTGTAACAATAAGGTTAAGGTTAGGTAAAGTTCAAGGTAAGGGTTAAGGTTAATTTTAAGGTCAAGGTTAAGGGTAAAGTTAAGGTCAAGGTTAGGGTTAGGTTATAGTTAAAGTTAAGGTTAGGTTAAAGGTAAAGTCAAGGTTAAGGTTAAGGTGAAGGTTAAGAGTACGGTTAAGGTTAAGGGTTATGCCTTGACTTTACCCTTAACTTAACCTTAGCCTTCACTATAACCTAACCCTAACCTTGACCAAACCCTTAACCTAACCTTAACCTTAACCTTCCCATAACCATAACCTTAACCTTAACCTTAACTTTAACCTTTACCTAACCTTAACCTTAACCTCAACCTTAACATTAACCTTGACCTTAAGGGTAAAGTTTGGTCAAGGTTAGGGTTAGGTTATATTTAAGGTTAAGGTTAACGTTAGTTTTAGGCTAAGTTTAAGGTTAAGTTAAGGTTAATGTTAAGGGTTTGGTTAAGGTTAAGGTTAAGGGTAAAGTTAAGGTTAAGGTTAAGGGGTTAAGGTAAGGTTAAGGCAAAGTCAAAGTTAAGGTTAAGGGGGTAAGTTGAGGTGAAGGTTAACGTTAAGGTTAAGGTTAAGGTTAGGTTAATGCTAACTTAAGGGTAAAGTCAAGGTTAAGGTTAAGGTTAAGGTCAAGGTCAAGGTTATAGTTAAGTTAACGTGAAGGTTAAGGTTAATGTTAAGGTTAAGGTTAAGGTTAAGGGTAAGGGTAAAGATAAGGTTATGGTTAAGGTTACATTAAGGGTAAAGTCAAGGTTAAGGTTATGATAAGCTTAAGCTTAAGGTTATGGTTAAGATAAGGTTCAGAAAAGGTTAAGGGTAAGGTTAAGGTTATGGTTAAGTGTAAATTTAAGGTTAAGGTTACGTTAAGGTTAAGATAAGTTTAAGGGTAAGGGTAAGGTCAAGGTCAAGGTTAAGGTCAAGGGTAAGGTTAAGGTTAAGGTTATGGTTAGTGGAAAGTTAATGTTAAGCTTGAGCTTAAGGTTAGGGTTAGGGTTAAGGTTAAGGTTAAGTTAAGGTTAAGGTTAAGTTTAAGGTTTGGTCAAGGTTAGGGTTAGGTTATGGTTAATGTTAAGGTTAGGTTAAGGGTTAAGGTTAGGTTAAGGTTAAGGTTATGGTTATGGGAAGGTTATTGTTATGGGAAGGTTAAGGTTAAGGTTAAGGGGTTAAGGTTAGGTTAAGGGTAAAGTAAAGGTAAAGGTTAAGGTTAAGGATTTGGTCAAGGTTAGGGTTAAGTTATAGTTAACGTCAAGATTAGATTAGGTTATAGTTAAATTTAAGGTTAAGGTCAATGTTAAGGTTAAGTTAAGGTTAATATTAAGGTTAAGTTCAAGGTCAAGGTTAAGGTTACTTTTAGGTTAAGGGTAAGGTTAAGGTTAGGGCTAGGTTATAGCTAAGGTTGTGGTTAGGGTAAGTTTAGGGTTAGGTTATAATTAAGGTTAAGTTTAGGTTAAGGTTAACGTTAAGGTTAAGGTTAGGTTAAGGTTAAGGTTAAGGCTATGGTAATGGTTATGGGAAGGTTAAGGTGAAGGTTAAGGTTAAGTTAAGTTTAAGGTTAAGGTTAAATTTAAGGGTAAGGTTAAGGTTACGGGTTTGGTAAAGGTTAGGGTTAGTTTATAGTGAAGGTTAAGGTTAGGTTGGGTTATAGTTAAAGTTAAGGTTAAGGATAAGGTTCAGGTTAAGGTTAAGGCTAAGGTTAGGTTATAGTGAAGGTTAAGCTTAAGACCCGTAACCTTAACCTTGACCTTACCCTTATCCTTAACCTTAAATTTAACCCTAACCTTGACTTTACCATTAAATTACCCTTAACCTTCACTATAACCTAACCCTAACCTTGACCAAACCCTTACCCTTAACCTTAACCTTATCCTTAACCTTACCCTTAACCTTAACCTTACTAAAGCTAGAACCTTAACCTTAACCTTAACTATAACCTAACCCTAACCTTGACCAAACTCTTAACCTCAACCTTGACCAAACCCTTAACCTTAACCTTAACTATAACCTAACCCTAACCTTGACCAAACCCTTAACCTTAACCTTAACCTTAACATTAAAATTAACCTAACCTTAACCCTAACCTTAACCTTAACCTTAACCTTAATTCTTAACCTTAACCTTAACTTGAACCTTAAACTTAACATTAACCTTGACCTTAACGTTAACATAACCTTAACCTAACCTAACCCTAACCTTGACCAAACCCTTAACCTAACCTTAACCTTAATGTAAAATTAACCTTAAATATAACCTAACCCTAAACTTGACCAAGCCCTTAACCTTAACTTTACGCTTAACCTAACCTTAACCTTAACTACAACCTAACCCTAACCTTGACCAAACCCTTAACCTGAACCTTAAAATTACTAAACACGTAACCTTAACCTTAACCTTACCTTAACCTTAACCTTGCCTTAACCTAAATTTAACCTTAACCTTCCCCTAACCTTATCGTAACCTTACCCCTAACCCTACCCTTGACCAAACACTTAACCTTAACCTTAACCTTAACCTTAACCTTAACCTTAACCCTTAACCTTAACCTTAACCTTAACCTTACCTTAACCTTTAACCTTACCTTAACCTTAACCTTGACCTTAACCAAACCCTTAACCTTAACCTTAAAATTACCCTTAACCTTCACCTTAACCTTAACCTTAACCTTAACCTTACCCTTAACATTCACCTTAACCTTCAACTTAACCTTAACCTTAACCTCACTAAACCTGTAACCCTTAACCTTAACCTTACCCTTAACCTTCACCTTAACCTTAACTTTGAATTTACCCTTAACCTAACTTTAACCTTAAATATAACCTAACCCTAACCCTAACCTTAACTTTACCATTAACCTTGGCCTTAACCTTAACCTTAACCTTGACCTTGACCTTAACCTAACCTTAACATTAAAGTTATAAGTCTCACCCTTAACCTAACCTTAACCTTAACTATAACCTAACCCTCACCTTAACCTAACCTTAACCTTAACCTCAAATTTACCCTTAACCTAACCTTAACCTTAACTAAACCTAACCTTAACCTTAACCAAACCCCTAACCTTTACTTTAACCTTAACCGTAAGCTTAACCTTAACCTGAGTAAACCTGTAACCTTAACCTTAACCTAAAATTAACCTTAAACTTAACCTAAGGTTAAGATTATTGTTAAGGTTATGTTAGGATAAGTTAAGGTTAAGGGTAAGGTTAAGGTTACAGGTTTATTGATGCTAAGGTTAAGTTCAAGGTTAAGGTTAGGTCAAGGGTAAAATTAAGGTTAAGGTGAAGGTTAATGGTAAGGTGAAGGTTAAGGTTATGGGTTTAATGAGGTTAAGGTAGGGTTAGGTTATAGTTAAGGTTAAGGTTAGGTTAAGGGTAAAGTCAAGGTTAAGGTTAGGTTAAGGTTAAGATAAGGTTAAGGGTAAGGTAAGGTTAAGGTTAAAGGTTAAGGTTAAGATTAGGTTAAGGGTAAAGTTAAGGTTAAGGTTAGGGGAAGGTTAAGGTTAAACTTAGGTTAAGATTAAGGTTACAGGTTTAGTGAGGTTAAGGTTAAGGGTTTGGTCAAGGTTAGGGTTAAATGTTACAGGTTTAGTCAGGTTAAGGTTAAAGTTAAGGGTTTGGTCAAGGTTAGGGTTAGGCTATAACCTTACCCTTAAACTTAACTTTGACCTTAGCTATAACCTAACCCTAACCTTGACCAAAACCTAAACATTAACTTTAACCTTAACCTATTTTTAACCTTAACCTTCACCTTAACCTTAACTATCACCTAACCCTAACCTTAACCTTACCCTTAACTTTACCTATAACCTAACCCTAACCTTGACCTTAACCATAACCTTTACCCTAATCTTAACCTTAGCTTTAACCTTACCCTAATCTTAACCTTAACCTATTCTTAACCTTGACATTACCCTTAAACTAACCTTAACCTTAACCTTAACCTAACCTTAAACTTACCTTAACCTAACTTAACCTTAACATTGAGCTTGACCTTAAACTTAACTTTAACTTTACCCTTAACCTAACCTTAACCTTAACTATAACCTAACCCTAACCTTGACCTTAAATTTACCCTTAACCTTGACCTTAACCTTAAAATTGACTTTACCTTAACCTAACTTTAACCTTAACCTGACTAAACATATCACCTTAACCTTACCCTTAACCTTAACCTAAACCTTTACCCTTAAGGTTAGGTTAAGGGTAAATTCAAGGTTAAGGTTATGGTTATGGGAAGGTTAAGGTTAAGGTTAAGGCTAAAGATAAGGTTAAGCCTTAACCTTAACCTTAACATTAACCTTAACTTTACCCTTAACTTGATCTTAACCTTAACCTTGACTTTAACCTTAACCTTACGCTTAGCCTTCACCTTAACCTCAACATTAACTTTAACTATAACCTAACCTAACCCTAACCTAACCTTAACCTTAACCTTCCCATAACCATAACCTTAACCTTGACTTTACCCTTAACCTTACCTTAACCAAACCCTTAAACTTAACTATAACCTCACCTTAACCGTAACCTTAACCTTAACCTTCACTATAACCTAACCTTATAGTGAAGGCGAAGGTTAAAGTTAGGTTAAGGTTAGGTTAAGGTTACAGTTAATGTTAGGTAAAGGTTAATGTTAAGTGTAGGTTAAAGTGAAGGTTAAGGGTAAGGTTAATGTTAAGACCCGTAACCTTAACCTTAACTTGACTAAACCCGTAACCATAACCTTAACCTTAACCTTGACCTTAACTATAACCTAACCTAACCTTAACCCTAACCTTTAACTTAACTTTACCTTAACCTTGACTTTACCCTTAACTTAAACTTAACCTTAAACTTATCTTAACCTTATCCTAAACTTAACCTTAACCTGACTAACCTTTACGTAATTAAACCCTTCAGGTTAGGGTAAAGTTAAAGTTAAGGTTAAAGTTAGGCTAAGGGTAAAGTCAGGTTAAGGGTAAGGTTAGGTTAAGGGTAATATTAAACTTAACCTGACTTAACCCATAACCTTAACCTTAACCTTCCCATAACCATAACCTTAACCTAACCTTAACCTTATCGTTAACCTTGACCTTAACTTTAACCTTAACCTTACCTTAACCTTAACTATATCATAACCCTAGCCTTAACCTTAACCTTAAAATAACCTTAACCTTATCTTAAACTTAACTATAACCTAACCCTAACCTTGACCAAACCTTGACCTTAACCTTAACTTTATCTTTACCCTAACCTTAACCTTAACCTTAACCTTAACCTTGACCTTACCCTTAAACTTACCATAGCATTAACCTTAACCCTTAACCTTAAGTTGACCCTTAACCATGACTTTAACCTTAAGTTGACCCTTAACCTTGACTCTAACCTTAACTTTCCCCTAACCTTAACCCTAACCTTAAACTTAACCTTAACCTTAACCTTTCCCTAACCTTAACCCTAACCTTAACCTTAACCTTAACTTTAACCTTAAGGTTAACATTTGGTCAAGGTTAGGGTTAGGATATAGTTAAGTTTAAGGTTAGGGTTAAGGTTAGGGGAATATTAAGGTTAAGGTTAAGGTTAGGGTTAAGGTTATGGTTAGGCTAAGGTTAAGGTTAAGGTTAACCTAAGGTTAGGGTTAGGTTAAGGTTATGGTAAAGGTTAAGGTTAAGGTTAAGGTTAAGGTAAAGGTTAAGGTTAAGGTTAAGGTTAGGGTTAGGTTATATAGTAAGCGCAAGTTTAAGGGTTTGGTTAAGGTAAGGTTAATATAAGGTTAAGGGTAAGGTTAAGGTAAAGGTTAGGTTAAGGTAAGGTTAAGGGAAAATTTAAGGTTAGGTTATAGTTAAGGTTAAGGTTAAGGGTTTGGTCAAGTTTAGGTTTAGGTTATAGTGAAGGTTAAGGTAAAGGTTCAAGATTTGGTCAAGGTTAGGGTTAGTTTATAGTTAAGGTTAGGTTAAGGTTAAGTTAAGGGTAAAGTTAAGGTTAAGGTGAAGGTTAAGGTTAAGGGGTTAAGGTAAAGTCAAGGTCAAGGTTAGGGTTTGGTAAGGTAAAGTCAAGGTTAAGGTTAGGGTTACGTTAAGCTTAAGATAAGGTTAAGGTTAAGGGTAAGGTTAAGGTTAAGGTTAGGGTAAATTTAAAGTTAAAGTTAAGTCAAGGCTTGGTTAAGGTTAAGGTCAAGGTTAGGCTTAGGTTAAGTTAAGATTAAGGTTAAGGGTAAGGTTATGTTTAGGTTAAGGTTAAGGTTAAGGTTAGGTTAATGTTAAGATAAGGTTAATGTTGTAGAGGTAAATCCCCTCTGTAGACAGAGGTGATCCCTACTAGCCGAGATCAGGTCTAGCAACAATCGTATCACGCTAACGTGCAAGTTCCTAACTGCAATAGACCAAATTGTGATGAAGGCTTATCTTGAATCCAACGTTGTTTTTTGTAGAGGAGATAGCGCTCTCGTTCCCTTGCTCCGGTAGATAAAAATCCTCACGCTCGCCACGATCAAACACCTGCACATGCAAGAAACACGACAAACACAAGCGTAAAACCCAATATATGCAATTATGTATCAGTTATAGAAGACACAACTCATGATCATAATGAACAATACGAGTGGAACCATAACCAATAGTCGCTTATCATTAATTCATACAAAGGAAAATACAACTTGGCTCTGACGTTGAATCTTCCTTCAGTGGGTCGTCAGTAGAATACGTCTCGGTAAAGCTCGTCTGGAATGGGGACAAGCCTCTCTCTTCGATCGTCAATATCCTTGCTACTGATTTGGCTATATGAGGACTATTGCAACATTCTTTAGGCTATGAAGGCTCTTGGAGACTAGCTTGCAAAGGGAAATGGCAAGCTTATATAGATGGTGGAAGGGGAGTTGGGATCCCTACAATCATGGGATTGGCCCTATCCTCAAGGAAGCTTCCATGAGAGGTGGAAAACCACTTCCTATACATGGAGAACTTGAGCCAAACGTCCCAACTTGATTTAGAGTCTAGTTTAGGAGTTGGTTGGAGTCAATCTTCCGCCATTTATTTTTAAAAAACACTCTTTATTAAGCCTGGCACGAGTGCGACTCTGGGCCAGAGCGCCAGTTGGTGCGCCCTCTTTGAAGTATTTCCTCCATTGGCACGGGTATAACACTGACGAGTCACGCCAAGGATAAAAAGGCTATTTTTAGGGTTTTTCACAAGGAGTTGTCTTCAGGGGAATGAAAGTCCAAGTTCAGGGGAATTCCATGAAAGTGTTTTTATGTCACCGTTCACAGGTCACGGAATAAGCCCTCCAATGTGCAGGACAGGGAATTGTAGGGACGGTGACATAAAAAGCATGAGGCCCGAAAGAGAGAGAGGGGTGAAATGCTTTACGAGAACGTGTCCAACTTAGAACACTACCATCGGAAAACCTGCGTAGAGAAGTACAATTGATATCTAAAATACATGATATATATGTGGTATGGGCACAGCCATCCATAACAGAGTATACAAGAATCCATATCCAAGGCATGGACGCAACCATCCAATAAGGATCGATAAAAAAGACTCAGGTATGGTCGCATCCATCCAATCACCGAGTCATGTAACCAATCATAATAATCCACAAAATCGCAGCCTAGATTCTAACAGATGAAATCCAAGGTCTTCTGCTCCATCTCGACCCGAACAAAGTACAAGTTCAAGCATGTGAATAAGTGAGCTGAATTTGAACATGCAAGAGCATCGCCTGATTACCAGGAAATGATGAAAGCTATTAACAGACACGAGAGGTACCACCAATAATGACAATGGTCCTCAAGGTACTATAGGTACAATCTACGACATGTGAATCAGTGAGCTGGCATCGAACACCCATAGAATCACTCGATCGGAGGCCAATGATGAAACCTCATGTCGAACACGAAGAACCTGCCATTGAGGCATGTAGGCTCCAAGGTACCAGAAGGGAGTCTCTAGATTAGCTTCCTAGATAATGAGCTGAATTCGACAGGAAGTGACCTTGATTGAAGGTGGGCCATAATGTTTCCCATATCATCGACGCGAGACAAAGGAACATAATTTCTTTGTGAATCAAGATCATATGAGAATCAGAGGAAGGTTGAAATTTTCCAGGGGTCAACTTCTCTTGAACATATCGGTGGCACGACAGTGAATTTGGTAGTCTTTGACATCAAAAGATCAAATGTCATGATGACGAGGCAAAGAGCAGATGAGAGGTCAAAATGGATCGCCCAAACCCGTGGAGGCAAGTGAAAAATGAGATGAGATGTCCCCAACCTGACATAAATGCAGACAAGTGCCATGTTCAAGAGCGACATACTGCCGACACGAAAATGATGTTGGTTCCATTTTTCCCCACCATTTCTGGTGAGCACCCCAATTATTTTTAAGAAAAAGCTTGAAGGGGATAGCATATGCTTGTCATATAAGTTCGTCCTTTCGGACGGATCCATCCTAGTACATTTAACGAGCCCTTGGAAGGAGAAACTCGAATATCATCATTACGACTAGATCCGATGTCATCAGGCTTTAACGAGTCTGAAAAAGGAAGAACTCAATGTATTTTCATTTTTAGAGAGTTTGAAAAGACAACAAAAAATTAAACTCCAACAGTCCCTTTTCATAGATAGTTCCTCAGATCCGGAAAGGTAGAAAACTATGTCTGAGAAAACCTCCTAGTCGCGATAGGCTAGGGTATTCCTTTTTCGTAAATAATCTATCCCAGCCCGAAAAAGGGGTAAACGTATACTGGGTAGATGTCGTTTCAGGACCAATTTAACAAGATCGAAACGACAAGGGACTCGGCAATCTTTTCACGTTTAGAGAGTCAGAAAAGTGCTGAAAGATGACTCCAAAATGACTTTTTCATGTTTTACCGAGTCCAAAAAAGTATAAAATACAACTCGTATCACTGTCGAAGCTGCGAAGAAACCTGTCGCTGCACAGAAAAGCAAGTGTAAAATCCATTTTTCGACAAAAATATATTAAAATATTGAGAAAAATGACTTCTAAAACCTAATTGTTGACTTGAAAAGTTATAAATAGGCTTCAAATGGTAAAACAAATTTACTTTTACTTTTTACCTCAGTTGGAGAGCAACAATGGTCTGTTTGTGTGCAAACTTGTAGCAGTGATTGCGACTGATTCGGGTCATCATTCAGATCCTCGTCTGTTCCAGGTAAAAGGTGCTCCCTTAAACTCCATTTTAATCCATTTTTTATGAGTTTTCATTGTGCATTAGACCTCTGGAGGATACCTTTTGAAATTTTAGGGCTCCGCCCATTGGCGCGGGTATCGGGCATGGACCCGCGCCAATGGAATTTTACTCACAAAGGGGTTGCACCAATGGCGCAACGTGGTTTTCTGCTTTATATTTCTCAAATGTGAGCCATCCATGTGGATTTTCAAATGAAACAAAGATCTAACAATGCATTTTTAATCATGTTGATGCACGTATTCGGGCACAATGGTTATCGAATGGAAGGAGAGGGAACATGGGGAGGAAGATGAAATGGCTATGGAAAACGAAGCCTGTATGAATGCAATCAAGAATTGTGGACTCAAAAAATTCTTCCTTACACCATGCTTATGAGCTCAACCTGAGCTGCTGCAATACTTGGTCAGCATATGGGATGAAAATGAGGAAGTATTCAAACTTCGGGACCAGGTATTAGCTCTTGAGGTCTCTGATGTTTATTTTATAACCGGATTGTCGAGTAGAGGTCCAGTGCCAATCATAACCAGAAGCAGACCTTCTGGAGAGAAAATGGACATGGTAATGGCAAGAGTGTGCCCAGGGGCATGAACAGGATCGGGAAGCGGGAAGGTGGACATCCACAATGTCCCCGACCTAGCACTCAGGGTAGTGCCTCATACCATTACACAAGCTGCAGGATCGAAAGCTCCACATGAGGCAACCAAGGCCCAACTCATACTAGCCACAAAGTGTATGAATCCTACACTGTTCGATTGGGCTACAACAGTGACAAGAAATATCAAGAGGCAGCTAACAAGATGCAAGCAAGCCAAAATAAAGCACTTTGGCTACGATTCCATTCTGGTGTCGTTCATCCTGGAATGCCTACCCATTTTCCAAGGCCAAGGGGCAATAGTTGCCGAGCTGATACCAAGGGAGCCAAGGATGGCTCGCTGGGCATCACTTATGCCCAGGTTAGGATGAGGTCAACAGATGTCTTGGAGACCTGAGTTCTTTGGGTGGTTACGACACCAAATGATCATGGTTGAGGATTGGCCTTATGCTGGGACCGATTTCACCAGAGATCCCGATCTTCCACTCCCAGAAGGGGAGGACTGGGATGAGGAGCTGAGTATGATTTTCTTTTTGATTTTTATGTATTTATGATTTTTTTTTTGGTAAAACATGTCCATTCTAACAACTTTATGTGAATGCAGATGTTGGCCTAGAGAGGCCCGCGGGCATGTCGCCCATTGCATGGAGGACCCATCTCGTACATGACCCTCAAGCTGAGGGTGGTGAAGGGAGCTAGCTGACCGAGAACTTGGAGGGAATTTCCTGGGGAATTTCGGACTATGCACAGCTGGCAGACATCCCATTAGCTTACCAGTGACACACCGTGGGGGTGCCTAGTCGCCTTCATAGACTGCTGAGGTGATTGGTGTGCACGGTGGCGTGATACCATGAGCACCATGCTGATTAGCTTATTTAGGGCTTTCATATGCATATTTTTTGAGAGACATGTTGTCTTTGGCTATTATCAGAAAAACATGTATATTTTTTGACTTTATGTGATGTACTGCAAACTATTCGACACATATATCTATATATCTATTTCTGGATGGATATTTTTACATGTGATGATGTTTTATATGCTATGTAAATGTCCAATACAATGTTATCTTAATGCATCAGTTGCATAAAAAACGACCAAATGAAAAAGTTCACAAAATGTATCTAATCACACATTTTATTTTTATGCAAGCTTAAAAGAACACATGCAAACTATGCTTAGAAATGAGTTTTATTTTTATGCAAGCTTAAAACACAAACTATGCTTGAGGAAGATGGGCATGCCCCCAGCGTGGTGTCTCAATTTGAGGTACATGCCCTCCAAGCTTCAGTCCATAGGAAATGGAGTGAAGGTTGAAAACATAAGAGATTTGAACTAAATCTAACAAAACTCGAATTGAACATGCTTGTGTTTCATTATTTTAACGAGGTTGACACACTTAAAAGAACTATCCTCGTAGAAACTTTTTTCATTGTTTTAGGAGCTTGGCACAAGAAGAGGAACTGTGCTTTGGTGAGCTCAATGGAGGAGGCTCAAGAGAGAGATGATCAGATACATCACGCTATAGACAATCAGACATCGTTCCTAGGCTGGGCATGAAGGAGGAACGATGATGTCCATCACTCCAAGGCAGCTCCTCAAGAGACATTGTTTCAAAAATGGCTTCGTCAAAAGGAAAAAGATCTTTAAGAGGATCAGGCGAGTCGACCTCGCCGAGCTAGGGGGATTGAGAATATATATCTAAAGCCATGCTCGAGGGAGCATGTTGAGAAGGAGGAGGATCAAATGCAGCTACTATTTTGTAGTAATTAATCTCTACTAGAGTTATGGGCATCGATTCTCCAGAATCAGTCACCTGTTCAGGCGAAGGGATGATCCATGGGTCGTCAGACCTAGAGATAATATTAACTTGAATGGTGTGTGGTGGTGGCACGGGAAAAATACCCATGAGGACGGGGTCCTTGAAGAGACCGGGTCCTACACTGTCAAGGGGATTGGGGATTTGATCCACGTAAGGAACTTTGTTCTTAGAGGTGGAGGTGAAGAAAGAAAATTGATCCATAGTAATGATCTTGCCTTCATGAGGGAACTTAAGAAGTTGGAAGAGGGTGGATGGCATGCATAACGTGGCATGAGTCCAACTACGGCCGAGAAGCAGATTGTAGTTAAGCTTGGCATCAAACACTTTTACCTCTACGTTGACTATCTTCCCCTGTAACGTAATCAGAAAACTCTCGAGAACACCCAGGGGTTTCGATTCCCGACCATTGAATGCCTCTAAGGCATTTGGAGATGATGAAAGTGCTGGAGAGCCAATGGCCTTCCAGCAGGCGGACGACATGACACAGGTAGAAGCACCCTCATCCACAACGACCCTATGGATGTTAAGACCATTCATCCCGACTTGTATCACAAGAGAAATTTGATGCGGAAGTTGGGGGGTAAATTTTTCTAGGTCGAAGGTGAGAAGACTAGAATTAGTGGGATCGATTCCACTAATCGTAGATAACAAAGCTTTCCGTTGCGAAGGGAAAATTTGAAGGACTTTCAATGCGGACATAGCAGAAGGCGCCTGTGCCAAATCATCAACAATACTGTAGTGTTGAGCGGCACGGGCATTTGGATTGTACGACGGCCTTCTCAGAACACCTTTAGAAGGCAATCTCACAACAGGTTCAGCAGTAGGCTTCTCAATTTCCAAGGGATTGGAGATAGGAGGAGGAGGTGGGCCATCCACAACTTCCTTCCTAGTTGCCTGACACGATCCAGCATAATCCTTTGAACGCGTAGCAATTGAGACATGTGCAACACCATTCATCATAAAGACCTGGGACCCAAATGGTACAGATGGTGAAGGCTGTTCAACCAACTGGGTCTGCTGAGATGAGAACGGTTCTTTGAGAACTACCAGAGTCCCTTTGGAACCTTTGAGAAGTTGACTAATTTCAGATCGTCGGGGACAATCCTTGGTATAATGATCTTCTTCAAAAATAAGGCAGGGGTACTTCGGTTTACGTTGAGAACCGTCCTTAGTATGAGGTTTAGAAGACTTTGGTTTTGGGGTGTCAGGTTTGGATTTTTCTTTTCCCTTCTTCTTTCCTTTGGAGGATTTTTTCATAGGATTAGCCTGAATGGCATTGACCTCCGCAGTCTTGCCAAAATTTGGAGGAGAGGGGAGAGTAGAATTATTGGAAGAATTGGACTTCTGCTTTCCATTTGAAGATTTTCGAGAATTTTGAGACATGGAACCAATAACACCATCCACTACCAGGGTAGATGGAGCTTTAGAGGTTCCTGGGCATGGAGCATCAGCCAAAATATCATACATCATGCCAGACTGGGAGTATACCAGATCAAGATACTGGCCACGCATGATGGCCTGTTCTTCAGTCACACATGCCCCCATAGCAATATCTTGAGCGATTTTGTTAAAGAAGGATGTGGTGAACCAATGAGTTAGTATTTGATTAGGTATATCAAACTTGATCAGCCTACGACAACATCTCCACTCATGAATATGATCATATATGTGGGTGGCTTTATCCTACTTTAACGAAGTCAAGAGATGCGTCTCGGCTTCATAGCGAACCGGTAACTGAAAGTGGGTCAAAAAAGCCATTGCTAAAGTATTGAAATCCTAAAATATGCCATGGGGTAGTTCAATATACCACTTAGCAGCAGCACCAGTAAGAGTGCGCTGGAAGAGACGTAGAAGAATTGAATCATCGACCCAAGAATTAGACGAACACCACAAATGGTAGGTCATTACATGAGCTTGGGGGTCTTCTCCAGCTTTACCTTCAAACTTAGGGCAGTCACCGGGTACCTTGGTCGGAACCAGAGGCTAATAAGGATTATGAAGAATCAGATCATTGGTTAATTTAGAAACGTTTGGTAACTCCAAGGTAGCCAAGAACGACAAATGTCGATTGAACACATGCCAGGCCCTTGATAAGGACCTGTACCTGTACTCCACGTTGGTTGAGTGTATCCTTGCCCCCATGGGTTCTATCCCGAAGGATTATTACCATAGGGGGTATAGGGCGTATAACCAGTCTGATTTGGTTGCTGGTAACCAGTCTACGGAGTTTGATAACTAGAGTATGGACCCTGATTATATGTCTGTCCCGTTTGAGCAGTCTGTGGATTTGGCTGCTGAGTATAGGTGCAACCCAGTTGTTGAGTGTAATAATGGGAACCTTGGGGAGGATTATAAGTTGGTCGAGATTGACCCTGAGGGTAATAACCGCCTTGAGGTTGAACGGGCTGCTGATAAGTGGGACCCTGCTGAGCGCGATAATTAGGGTGCACCGATTGATTCGGTTGTGGCATCGAGTAAATCGGCTGTTGATAAGGGTTGACAGTATGTGCAGGTTGGCCTGGTTGGATAGGCTGACCTGGCTGAGTGGGCTGCCCTATTTGAACAGGTTGCCCCGGGTGAACAGGTTGTGTCGGTTGTGCAGGTTGACCTGGTTATTGTGGAACACCAGGTTGTACTGGATGGGCCGGTTGGCCTGGTGGTGGAATAGAGTCAGGTGGTGGCTGGTAATCGGGTTGACTTGTAGCAGGACCATAAGATGACCCTGGCTGATGTGCAACATTTGGACCAATACGATACTGAGGTTGCATGGGTTGGGAAGGTTGGACTTGCCCCCAGGACCGTATACCGGCCCCGGTTGGTACCCCGGTTGACCTGTGAGTCCTTGAGGTTGCCTAGGTTGGACTCCAGGGAGCGGCTGCATAGGTTGACCTGAAGGGTTGTAATACTGTCCATGCAGACCATATAATGGCCCTTGTTGGCCCGAAGGGTAGCCTTGTAAGGGTTTTCCTTGCGGGTCATAAGAATAGCCAAGCTGGCCAGAAGGTTGGCCTTGAAAAGGTTGTCCTTGCAGGTTATAAGACTGCCCAGCCTGGTTAGATGGAAAACCTTGAGCATGAAGGTGAGCTTCTGAAGCGGGTAAATGTAAAGGATTCTTGTACTCATCATACTGATATGGAAAAACTTACACGGGCGTACCGTCCTGTGCATAATGTGAAAAATACGGGAAGTTGGGATCTTGAGAGGATTGTTCGACCTCGGGGTTCGATTGTTGTAAGGAAAATAGATACTCCTCAAGAGAGATGTTCTCCAACATAGCAGATGCTATATAGACGTCTTCGGGAAGCGATGTGGTCCTTATGGACTGAGTGGTAACAACAGGTGTAGATGTAGCCACAAAAACAGTCGGCCTAATGGATACAGAAGTGACCTGAGGGGATGACGTGATGGGTGTCCTAGGAGACATCCCCAATGAAGGAATAATTTTCCTCGTAGAAGGAGTTGATATCCCCATAGAGTCGACGGCGGTCATAATCTGACTCAAAGATCTATACCCTACTGGAAGTGAAGGACCGGGCGAATACATGATGGATAAATCGGGGTTGTCTTCTGGGAACAACTGGTAATCTTCACCAGAAATGGGGATTTCCTCACTAGGAGAATGGCTGGATGCACCCATATCTGAACCTACCGCTAGATCTCCTAATAGACGGTGAGGACTAGGAGGAATAACAACAGCTAGAAAAGGCAAAGCCAATGTAAGAGGAGGGAAATGTTCCCCTACTCCAAATCTAGACCAAGGGTCGGATAAGGGCCAATTGAACTCAACTGGTCCTCCAAAGGGAAGCTCATACAGAACCAGTCCCCCGTCGGGAAACTCAGAAACAATGGGATGTTGATGTTCAGCAGAGGATTGCGAGACCTTTGATGAATCGTCTATATATCGACTTCTAGTAGATGAAATTGAGGGTTCTGCCACTGTGACAGTAATGACGAAAGGAAAATATCAAACACAACACACGGGCTGAAAAAAACCAAGGCACACAATCAAATGGCCAACAAGCAAGATCTAACAGGGCGTGTGATCGCGGGTGATTTATTTTATGACATTGAAACTTAGAAAATTCACCGTTTCATGTTTTAAGAGTCGAGAAACGGATGAAAGATGACTCTATCTCTTTCAGTTTTGAAGAAAGCGTGAAAGGACAAGCGCTTGGTGATATTTTCAAATTTAAGGAGTCAGATAAGATCAAAATGACTGCTCAGGAATTCTAGGCAAAGGGTGTACCAAATAATCGTGAACTGCAATATACACCTTGGTTTCAAAATGAAAGAGAAAACAACCAAGGACTTAACATACGTGCAGGCAATCTCCCCGAATGTTGTGTCCGGTGTATCACGGGTATAGGGAAGCAGACTCGGCTTCCTATGGATAAAGGATAGAAACCTAGTGGGGTCTCCCTTTATATACGCGATGGTACGGGGAGCACAAGTCCATACTAGTGCTATCTAAAGCCAAGAGGCGAACGACAACTACTACGTTTAAAGACTCCGGAACACGTCTCTAGCCTAGACCTCTAAATATTTCGTTAATGTTTCAATGTTGCCTTAGTGTAAATTGAATAAATTTTAATGTTTATCTTCAATTATGTTTCAGTTTTTAGGCCCTAGTGAGTGATATGCCTCAAAATCTCCTAAATGCACACTACATGCCACAGTATATCATTTCATTCAATGAAAGCTAATTACGAGAGAGTTAAGAGCTTTTCACACAATAACAAAATGATCAGACAACAGCCAATAACATCTCTAATGCAGCTAATGGAAACAAAAAGCTTTTCTTTCAAAGTTACAAATCACTAATAACACAAAAAATTTTGATTTTCATTAACCAATCAAAGAAAAAGAGATTTTTTTTTTTTGTGTTTTCAATGTTTAAGAGCAAAGTGCATTAAACAAATTGAAAACTATGAAACTAGAAATTTGAGAAGCGATAGCAAAGGAGTAAAAATAATCAAATTTCACTCAATGTAAGCACACAATCAAACCTCAAATTGACAAAAATTCCCTCAAATCAAAATACACTCAAAGACTCACACGAACCATGTAATCTAGGCCCAAAACGAGACAAGGCAGAATTCGAATGAAGAAGAAGAAAATCACTCAAATAATGTAATGAAACGATAAACAACCACTAAATGAATGCAGAGGAGAAATCACAAAGTTGACTGAACAGATAGAAACTGAAAACTCCCAAGGGAGGCTCGACGCACAATAGCACCTAGATGCCCTAGGGCTAGAATGTAAAATTGATAGAAATGGGCAAACAACCAAAGGTTGAAGGTCACAGTCAGTCAAACAAGGCTCCGGAACACTCAAGCAGTCATAAAAATTAAACCAAACACACAGATCAAGATCAGAAAGCTCAAAATAGAGAAAACCCTAGCACCTTTCGAGATTGGCGTGACTGTCAGGTGGAATCTAGTGCCAGAACAGGATTGGCACGGGTAATACACTGGCAACATGCACCAATGGGCGCGACTATCAGGCTAATAAGCGCACCAGTCGATTTTAATATGGAAAAATAAAAAAGAGCAATCCAAGAAGCAGACCAGTGATGTTGAAGCTAAAAAAAAAATCCAAACACACGAAAAGAGCCAGACAAAAGAGAAGATCAAGCAAGCAAAGTCAAGAATCGACCGAAAGACAAGACAATACTCGAAGTGTTTAGTTCATAAACTAGACCAGAGATTGACTGAAGCAGCATTCATCTACTTTCACTAATGCAAAGCAAGAGCGTTTCGAAGGATATCTGGCTAACTTCAGGCTCCGTCTATAGTTTATAAAGAAAACAACAATCTAACTCCCTAGTGGAGTTGCCAATTTGCTGTAGAGGTAAATCCCCTCTACGAACAGAGGCGATCCCTACTAGCCCAGATCGGGTCTAGCAACAATCGTATCACGCTAAGGTGCAAGTTCCTAACTGCAATAGACCAAATTGCGACAAAGGCTTACCTTGAATCCAACGTTGTTGTTTGTAGAGGATATAGCGCTCCCGTTCCCTTGCTCCGTAGATCACAATCCACACGCTCGCCATGATCAAACACCTACACACGCAAGAAACATGACAAACATAAGCGTAAAACCCAATATATGCAATTATGTATCAGTCAGAGAAGACACAAAGCATGATCATAATGAACAATACGAGTGGAACCATAACCAATAGTCGCTTATCATTAATTCATATAAATGAAAATACAACCTGCCTCTTACGTTGAATCTTCCTTTGGCGGGTCGTCAGCGGAATACGTCTCGGTAAAGCTCGTTGGGAATGGGGACAAGCCTCTCTCTTTGATCGTCAATCTCCTTGCTACTGATTTGGCTCTATGAGGACTATTGCAGCATTATTTATGCTATGAAGGCTCTTGGAGACTAGCATGCAAAGGGAAATGGAAAGCTTATATAGATGGTGGAAGGGGAGTTGGGATCCCTACAATCATGGTATTGGCCCTATCCTCAAGGAAGCTTCCATGAGAGGTGGAAAACCACTTCCTCTACATGGAGAACTGGAGCCAAACATCCCAACTCGATTTAGAGTCCAGTTCAGGAGTTGGTTGGAGTCAATCTTCCACCATTTATTTTTAAAAAACACTCTTTATTAAGCCTGGCGCAAGTGCAACTATGGGACAGAGTGCCAGTTGGTGCGCCCTCTTTAAAGGATTTCCTCCATTGGCGCGGTTATAACACTGACGAGTCATGCCAAGGATAAAAAGGCTATTTTTAGGGTTTTTCACAAGGAGTTTTCTTTAGGAGAATGAAGGTCCATGTTCAGGGGAATGCCATGAAAGTGTTTTTAGATCATGTCACTGTTCACAGGTCACGGAATAAGCCCTCCAATGTGTGGGATGGGGAATTGCCAGGACGGTGACAAATTTTTGTGTAATAGTTAAGGTTAAGGTTAAGTTTAAGGTTAGGTTAAGGTTAGTGTTACACAGTAATTTTTCACCGTCCTTGCAATCCTCGTCCCGCACATTGGAGGGCCTCTTTTGTGACCTGTGAGCAGTGACATGTCCTAAAACCACTTTCATGGCATCCCCCTTGACAAGGAAAATCATTTCCCTGCAGACAATTTCCTGTGAAAAGCCCTAAAAATAGACCTTTTGGCCTTGGCAGTGATTAGCCAGTTCAGCCCTCGTGCCAATGGGGGAAATCCACCAGAGAGGGCATGCCAACCGGCACTCTGTCCCAATGTATCATTCGTGCCAGGATTAATAAGGATTTTTTTTTTTTTTAAATGGTGAAATTTCGATTCCAACCAACACCTGAACGAGTCTCTAAAATGAGTTGGGAGGTTTGGCTTCGGATCTCCATGTAGGGGAAGTAGTTTTCCACCTATCATGGAAGCTTCCTTAAGGGTAGGGCCAGTCCCCCCATTGTAGGGATCTCGACTACCCTTCCACCATCTATATAAGCTTGTCATTTTCCCTTTGCAAGCTAGCTTGAATAGATTTGAATCAATAGTAAGGAGATTATCGTCAGAAAGCCGAAGAGAGAGAGACTTGTCCCATTCTTGATGAGCTTTACTGAGACGTACTCCATTGTCGACCCACCGAAGGAAGATCTAGCGTCAGAGCTCAGGATGTATCTTTCTTTGTTCTGATTAATAATAAATGACTTCGATTATGGTTCCACTCAGATTTTCATGTTTTATGTTATGAGTTGTATCTTCTCTGACTGATACATAGTTGCATGTGTTAGGTTTTACGCTTGTATGTTTGTTGTTCTTCATGTATGTGCAGGTGTTCAAACGTGCTTAGTGGGAGAATTGTGATTTTCCAAAGTGAGGGAAGGAAGTGCCATCTTCTCTGAAAATGACAGCAGCGTAGGACTTAAGGTAGGCCTCTTGTCACATCTTGGTCTTTTCCAATTAGGAACTTGCGTCTTAGCATGAATCAGTTGTTGCTAGACCCGATCTGGGCTAGTAGCGATCGCCTCTGTCAGCATAGGGGATTTACCTCTCTAAAAAACTGATGACTCTGCTAGGGAGACATTGATTGGATTTTGTCTTGTCTTTTCGGTTGGTTTTGGTCTTTGCCTGCTTGATCAACTCTTTTGGTTCACTCTTTTGAAGTGTTAAACCTTTGTTTAGCCTCACCATCCCTGATCTGCTTTCTGATTGCTCTTTTTTATTATTTGCATTAGTAAACTCGACTGGCACGGTTTTTTCCTTGACAGTTGTGCCAGCTAGCACATGTTTCCATTTTATCACCCATGCCAATCCTGTTCTGGCGCTAGTTGCAGCCTGACAGTCGCGCTAATCCTGTGTGGTGCTAGGGTTTGCTCCTTTCTGAGATTTATGAGCCTGATTTGTGGTTTTGGTGTCATTTTTTCAACTGCCTGAGTGTTCTGGAGCCTTGTTTGATTGTGTGTGACCTTCATCCTCCAGTTTTTTTCCCTTTACTATCGGTTTTACATTCTAGCCCTAGGGCATCTAGGTGCTATAGTGTGTCGAGCCTCCTATGGGAGTTTTTGGTCCTTTTTTTATTATTCAATTCAATTATTTCTTATCTGCATTCGTTTGGCTGTTTTCCATTATTTTTTTGTGTCATTTGAGTGATTTTCCTCTTCCTCATTCGAATTTCACTTTGTCTCATTTTGGGCCTAGATTACACGGTTCATTTGAGTCTTTGGGATTCCTCTTTGATTTGAGAGATTTCTTCATCAATTTGAGGTCTCATTATGTGTTTGGCATGGAGTGAGCTTGCTCGTCTTTGCTCTTTTGCTATATATAAAAAAAAAATTCTTTTGATTAGTTAATGTAAATTGAGAACTTTTCTGTGTTATTAGTGATTTATAACTCTAAAAGAAAAGCTTTTAGTTTTCGTTAGCGTGCATTAGAGACACTGGTGGTTGTTTTGTGATCATTTTGTTATTGTGTGAAATCTCTCAACCTTCCCATAGTTAGCTATTCATCAAATGAAATGATACATTGTGGCATGTAGTGTGCATTTAAAGGATTTGAGACATAACATTCGATAGGGCCTGGAAATTGAAACATAATTGAAGATCAACACTAAAATTTATTAAATTTACCTTAAGGCGGCATTGAAACATTAACGAAATATTTAGAGGTATAGGCTAGTGATGTGTTCCGGCGTCGTTAAACCTAGTAGCTATCATTCGCCTCTTGGCTTTAGACAACACTAGTACAGACTTCTGCTCCCCGTACCGTCGCGTATATAAAGGGATACCCCACTAGGTTGTTATCCTTTATCCGTAGGAAGCTGAGTTTGCCGTCTTATACCTATGATACACCGAACACAGCATTCGGGGAGATTGTCTGCATGTACATCAAGTCCTTGGTTGATTTATATTTCATTTTGAAACCAAGGTGTATATTGCAGTTCACGGATATCTGGTACACCCTTTGCCTAGATTACTAGAGTAGTCATTTTGATCTTTTATGACTCATTAAATTTGAAAGGATCATCAAGTGCTTGTCCTTTCATGCTTGTTTCAAAGTTGAAATAGATAGAGTCACCTTTCATCAATTTCTCGACTCTTGAAACATGAAACGATGAAGTTTCTAAGTTTCAATGTGGTAAAATAAATCACCTGCGATCACACACCCTTTTTAGAGTTTGCTTGTTGGTCGTTTGATTGTGTGCCTTGGTTTTTAGCCCGTGTGATTTTGTTTGATATCTTCCTCTTGTCATTACTGTCACATTGGCGAAACCCTCAGTTTCTTCTACTGGTAGTCCTTACACAGGTTATTCATCAGAGGTCTCTCAATCCTCTGTTGAACCTCAGCAACCCATTATCCCCAAGTTTCCTAATGGGGGACCGGTTCTATCTGAGCTTCCCTTTAGAGGACCAATTGAGTTCAATTGGCCCTTATCCAACGCTTGGTTTGGATTTGGAGTAGGGGAATATTTCCCTCCTCTTACATCGGGTTCACCTTTCATAGCTGTTGTTATTCCTCCTAGTCCCCATTGTTTTCTAGAAGATCTAGCGGCAGGGTCAGATATGGGCTCATCCAGTCCTTCTCCTAGTGAGGAAATCCCCACATCTGCTGAAGATAACCAGTTGTTCCCAGAAGACAACCCTGAGTTATCTGTCATGTCTTTTCTGAGTACTTCGCTTCCAGTGGGGTATAGATCCTTAAGTCAGATTCTAACCGTCGTCGCCTCTATGGGAGTATCAACTCCCTCTACGAGGCTGGTTAGTCCTTCGTTAGGGATGCCCCCAAGGACACCTCTCACATCATATCCTCAGGTCACATCAATACTTGTTAGGCCTACTATCTGTGTGGCCGCATCTACACCCGCTGTTACTACTCAGTCCGTAAGGACCACGTCACTTCTCGGAGATGTCTACATAGCATTTGCTATTCTGGAGAACATATCTCCTGAGGAGTATCGGTTGTCCCTACAAAAATAAAACTCTGAGGTCGGTCAATCCTCCCAAGATCCCAACCATCCTTATTTTTCACATTATGCATAGGATGGTACACCCGTCTACATTTTTCCATATCAGTATGTTGAGCAAGGAAACCCTCTACGTTTTCCTGCTCTAGAGGCTTATAAGTATGTCCAAGGTTTTCTGTCTACCTAGGTTGGGAAATCTTCCAACCCACAAGGACAACCCTTCTAGGGCCAACCTTCGGGCCAGCCTGGTTATCCCTACAACCCGCAAGGACAACCCTTACAGGGCCAACCTTCAGGCCAGCAGGGGTTGTTATACGGTCTGCAAGGACAGTCCTACAACCCTCAAGGTCAACCTATGCAACCTCACCCTGTGGTCTAACCGGGGCAACCTCAAGGACCCACAGGTCAAGCGGGGTACCAACCAAGGCCGTTGTACAGTCCTGGGGGGAAAATCCAACCCTTTCAACCTATGGTGTAACCTCTGCAACCTTAGTTTCTGATTTGTCTGAATGTTACACAGCCAAGGCCTTCTTATGGTCCTGTTATAGGTCAAACTAGTTATCAGGCACAACCTAGCCCTATTCCACGCCCAGGCCAATTGGCCCATCCAAGGCAGCCTGGTGTCCCTCATCATCTAGGTCAGCCCATTCAACTAGTGCAGCCTGTTCACCCGGGTCAACCTATTCAACCAGGACAACCCATTCAGCCTGGTCAACCTGTTCAACCAGGGCATCCTGTTCAGCCAGGTCAACCTGTCCAACCAGTTTAGCCTGTACATTATGTCAACCCTAATCAACATCCAATTTACTCTATGCCACAATAGAATCTGCCTGTGCGCCCCACTTATCAAGCTCAGCAGGGCCCCACTTATCAAGCTCAGCAGGGCCCCACTTATCAGCAGCCCGCTCAACCCCAAGGCGGTTATTATCTTCAAGGTCAATCTCGACTAGTTTACAACCCGCCCTAAGGTTCTAATTATTTTCTTCAACAACCAGGCTATACCTATACTCAGCAGTCAAATCCGTATACTACTCAAATGGGGCTGACATATAATCAGGGTCCATACCCCGGTTATCAACCCCCATACACTGGCTATTAGCAACCGTATCATAATAATTATACGGCTTACACCCCCTATGTTTAGAATCCTCCGGGACAAAACCAATGGGGAAAGGTTATGCTCAACCAGGGTGGAGTACAAGTACAGGTCCTTATCGAGGGCCTGGTATGCCATTCAATCCTCAATTTCTGTTCCTAGCTACCTTGGAATTACCGGACATTTCTAAATTGACCAATGATTCGATTCTTCACAATCCTTATTGGCCTCTGGTTCCAACCAAGGTGCCTAGCAACTGTCCTAAGTTTGAAGAAAAATCTGGAGAGGACCCCCAAGCTCATGTAATGAGCTATCATCTATGGTGTTCGTCAAACTCCTAGGTGGATGATTCAATTTGTCTTCGTCTCTTCTAGCGCACTCTTACCAGTGCTGTCGTTAAGTGGTATATATAATTACCCTGCGGCATCTTTCAAGACTTCAATACATTAGCTATGGATTTTCTAACACATTTCCAGTTACCGGTTCGTTATGAAGCCTAGATGCATCTTCTGACTTCTTTGAAACAGGATAAAGCTACCCACATATCTGATCATATTCATGAGTGGCGACGTCGTCGTAGATTGATCAAGTTTGATATACGTGATTAGCTACTAACTCGTTGGTTCACCACCTCCTTCGTTAACAAGATCGCTCAAGATATTGCTATGGGGGAATGTGTGACCGAAGAACAAGCCATCGCGCATGCCCAGTACCTTGATCTAGTGTACTCTCAGTCTGGCATGCTTTATGATATTTTGAATGATGCTCCATAGCCATGAACTTCTAAAGCACCACCTACCCCAGTGATGGATGGTGTTATTGGTTTTGTTTCTCAAAATTCTCAGAAATCCTCTAATGGGAAGCAGAAGTCCAATTCTTCCAATAATTTTTCTCTTCCCACCCCTCCGAATTCTAGAAATACTGTGGTAGTCAACGTCGTTTAGGCTAATCCTACGAAAAAGGCCTCTAGAGGAAAGAAGAAGGGCAAAGGAAAATAAAAAACCAATGCCCCGAAACCAGAGTCTTCTAAACCTCGTACTGATGAAGGTTCTCAACATAAATCAAAGTACCCCTGCTTTATCTGCGAAGGAGACCATTATACCAAAGATTTTCCTCGATGATCTGAAGTTAGTCAACTTCTGAAAGGCTCCAAATGGACTCTGGCAGTTCTCAAAGAATGGTTCCCGTCTCAGCAGACCCAAATGGTTGAGTGGCCTTCACCATCTGTACCATTTGAGTCCCAGGTCTTTATGATGAATGGTGCTGCATCTGTCTCAATTGCTACGCGTTCAAAGGAATATGCTGGATCACGCCAGGAAACTGGGAAGGAATTCGTGGATGGCCCAGCTCCCCCACCTTTCTTTGGTCCTTTAGAAATTGAGAAGCCCGGCGCTGAACCTGTTGTGAGGCCACCTTCTAAAGGTGTTCTGCGAAAATCTTCCAACAACCCAAATGCCCATGCCGCTCAGCACTACAGTATTGTTGAGGATTTGGCACAGGAACCTTCTGCAATGTTGCATTGGAAGTGCTTCAAAGTTGCCCATTGCAACAAAACGTTCTGTTGTCTTCAATCGGTGGAATCGATCCCACCAATTATAATCTTCTCACCTTCAACCTAGAAAATTTTATCCCCCGAATTTCGCATCAAATCGCTCTTGTTATCCAAGTGAGATCAATGGTCTCAACATCCATAAAGCCATTTTGGATGAAGGTTCTTCCACCTATGTTAGGTCATCTACCTATTGGAAGGCCATTGGCTCTCCAGCTCTTACATCGTCTCCCAATGCCCTATAGGAATTCAAGGGTTGGGAATCAAAACCCCTGGGTGTTCTCGAGAGTTTTCCGATCACATTACAGTGGAATAAAGTCAATGTAGAAGTAGAATTGGTTAACGCCAATCTCAACTACAATATCCTTCTTGGTCGCAGTTGGACTCACGCCATGCTATGTGTTCCATCCACCCTCTTCCAGCTTCTTAAGTTCCCTCATGAGGGAAAAATCATCACTATGGATCAGTTGTCTTTCTTCACCTCATCCTCTGAGAACAACGTTCCTTACATGGATCAGATCCCAAATCCCCCCGACAGTGTAGGACCCGGTCTCTTCAAGGACCCTTTCCTCATGGGTATTCTTCCCGCGCCACCACCGCACACTGTTCAATTTAACATGATCTCTAGGTCAGACAACCCTTGGATCATCCCTTCACCTGAACAGGTGACCTCTTTTAGAGAATCAATGCTGTTAACTCCAGTTGAGATTAATTATTGCAAAATCATCGTTGCATCTAATCCTCCTCCTCCTGAACATTCTCCTTTGAGCATGGCTCTGGATATATATTCTCAATCCCCTTGGCTCAACGATGCAGATTCACTTGATCCTTTAAGAGAAGTTTTCCCTTCCGATGAAGCTATTGTTGAAACCATGTCTCTTGAAGATCTTCCATGGAGTGATGGACATCATCGTTCCTCATTCATGCCTGGCCTAGGGGCAATGTCTGATTGTCTAGAGCGCTTTGCATCTCAAGTTCCCACTCCGCCTCTTCAAACACTGATATTGACTCATGAGGTTCTTTCGAAGGGAAACTTGAGTAATATCACTCAAACCATTCCGATCAACATCTCTGTCAAACCGGGGGCAGTCGAGAATATTCATGTGGGAGTGACTTGTTCTCCCAAAGAGAAACAAGTTTATACGAACCTTTTTCGTGAATTTAGAGATTTTTTTGCATATTCCTATGAAGAGATGCCTGGGATTGATCCCATCATAGTCATGCACGAGATTCCTACCTATCTGGGTGCAAAACCCATGTGTCAATGCCTACGCCCAGTGCATCCACAAAAATCCATAGCTATAAAGGCAGAAGTTGAAAAAATTCTCAACGTGGGATTTATGTATCCAATTCCCCTCACAGAATGGGTTTCAAATATTTTCCCTGTAGATAGGAATCAGGACACTATATGGGTCTTTGTTGATTACCAAGACATCAATTGAGCCTATCCTAAGGACAATTACCCCACTCCCTTTATAGATAAGATCATTGATGAATGCACGGGGAGTGAGATTTATTCCCTTATGGACGGTTTCTCTGGGTACAATCAAATCAATATTTTACCCCTTGATCAACATAAGACTGCCTTCATCTATCTGTGGGGTACCTTTGCTTACAAAAATCTCCCGTTCGGTTTAAAAAATGTTGGGGCTACCTTCTAGTGTGTTATGTCCAATGCTTCCAATGACATACGACATATTGTTCAGCCATATATGGACGATTTTCCAGCCCAGTCAGCCTGGCACGAGGACCATCCTGAACACCTCCGCCAAATTTTCCTCCGTTGCAGATGCTACAATATTAGGCCCAATCCTCATAAGTGCGTCTTCTGCATGGATTCTGGTCATCTTTTGGGATTCATCATCTCCAAAGACGAAGTTCTCCTTGACCCCCTCAAGGTTGAGGCCATCGTTAAACTCCCATCCCCTTCCTCATTACATCAACTGCAGATTCTGTAAGGGAAAGCTAACTTCTTATGACGCTTCATTCTGAATTATGCGGAAGTGGCCAAGGGCTTTACCCGACTTTTGAAACGGGACGTTCCCTTCCATTGGGACGATATCGCCCAGCGATCTTTTGATAAGCTTAAAACATTTCTTGTTAACACTCTGCTGATACGTCCTCCCAACTATCATCACGATTTCAGCCTTTAGTTGGCCACTGTGTTTAACACAATAGCTATGGTTTTAGTATAGGATGACGATGATGGAAATGAACACGTAGTTTATTATCTATCTCAGAATATTCTCGAGATAGAAACACGCTATGACCACGTTGAGAAGTTGGCGCTCACTGCGGTTTAGGTCATTCAACGATTTCACCATTACATCCTGTTGCGTACCGTAACCGTGGTTTCTAACTGCAACCCCATGACATATATCTTGTCTCGATAATTGTTGGGGGACAATTACTCCAAGTGGATTGTAATCCTTCAGGAGTTCGATTTAGAGTTCACCATTGCTAATTTGAAAAAATCATTGGTTTTCTCTGATATTATTTGCTCTCTCCTGACAGACTCTGTTCCATCCCAATTCGAGGATCATATCCCAGATGAAACACTCTTTCTTATCAACACTCATGATCCTTGGTACGGTGACATTATTGTGTATCTTCAAACATCCAAATTTCGGTATGAATTGACAAAATATGCTCGATGACGGATTCAGCATCAATCTCAACCATACCGCATTGTAGGATATACCTTGTACCGTGTCAGAGTTGATTTTGTGCTCCGCCGGTGCTTGACCCTAGAAGAGGCTGAGAGAGTCCTGAATGACTGTCACAGTGGCACCTGTGGTGGTCACATGTTCGGATATGCCACCGCCCAGAAGATTTTGTGTGTGGGTTACTTCTGGTCATCTATATTCAAAGAATGTATTGTTGCAGTCCGAAAATGTCATGTGTGCCAGGTCTTTCAGCGCAAGATGTATGCGCCACCCCTACCCTTGCATCCTATCATTACCGTAGGAAATTTTTCTAAATAGGGCATATATTTTATGACATGTAACCCTCACTCGGCCAGGGGGCATGCTTATATAATCATTGTCGTATACTACTTCACTAAGTGGGCCGAAGCAATGCCTACATTAGTTGTCGATGGTAAGACAATTGCCCAATTCCTTTTCAACCATGTTATTACGTGTTTTGGAGTCCCTCAAGCCATTTTCACCGATCATGGCACTCATTTTTTGGATTACATGATGGCTGAGCTGACATCAAAGTTGGGTTTACATCATGATAGCTCAATGCCATACTACTCCCAGGCAAATGGCCAGGTTGAGGAAGTGAGCAAGGTTTTGGTCACGATGCTTCAACGAATGATTGGTATCCACAAATCCAACTAGCACTACAATTGTTCTTAGCTCTCTGGGTTTATCAAACTTCTATAAAGAGCGCAACCAGATTCACACCGTTCCAACTAGTATATGGCCTAGAAGCGATTCTCTCCGTTGAATGAGAAACTCCTTCCCTGAAGTTGGTTGTGGAACTATTGCCTGACACTTCCTCAGAGGAAGAACATCTCTTGTATTTGGAATGACTGGATAAAACCTGCCACTTAGCTACCTTGATCATTGAGGCACAGAAAAATCGGGCCAAAGCCCACTTCGATCAATCGGTTTCTCCATGTTCTTTCATTGAAGGGGACCTCGTCCTCCTATATGACCAAGCACACGATAAACTTGGAGCGAGCAAATTCCAACCCATGTGGCATGGGCCCTATATAGTTAAAATATTATTAAAAAATGGGGACTATGAGCTTATCGACTACGAAGGAGTTCCTCTAACACAGCCTAGGAATCGATTGTACCTCAAAAAGTACTATGCTTGAGTTATTCTTGTGTGGTGTGTGTGTACATAAGTAAGTATTTTCATTTTTTGTGCATGTGTGGTGTGGTGTGCTTTGTAAGTGTCTTTCTGTTGATTGGGTCTTCCTGATTGTGCAGATGTCTATTACTCCTTTTTTCAGTTTTGCGGATGGTGCCTCTCGTAGTACCAGGAATCTGTCTTCGGCAGCCTGGGTAATCTACAATCCTGCTGGTGATATGGTTAATTTGCAAGGTGTTTTTCTAGGGCTTACCACAAATAATGTCGCGGAGTATAGTGTCATTTTGGAATTATTAAACGAGGTTTTCAACCTCTGTATTCATGCATTACTTGTGTATCTGGACTCGCAGCTTGTAGTACTACAACTTAATGGTCATTATTTAGTTAGAAACCCATCCATTTTACGATTGTACCTATGTATTCCTTTACTGGAAATAAATTTTGATTACATTACATATCAACACATACCCAGACACATGAATGCGTTAACAGATGCAGTAGCTAATTTGGTTTTAGATAGACAAATGCACAACTTGTAAAAACATCATCACATGTAAAAATATCCATCCATACATACATACATACATACATACATACATACATATATATATATATATATATAGATATAAATATATATGTTGAATAGTTTGCAGTTTGTGTACATCACATAAAATAAAAAAATATACATGTTTGTTTTAATAATAGCCAGAGACAACATGTCTCCCAAAAATATGAATATAAAATCCCTAGATGACTAATCAGCGTGGTGCTCATGGTAGCATGCCACTGTGCACACCAATAGCCTCAGTAATCGATGGAGGTGACTAGGCACCCCCACAGTGTGTCTCTGGTAAGCCATCAGGACGTCTGCTAGCCGTGTCTAATCCATGATTCCCAGGGTGATACCCTCCAGGTTCTTGAATAGCTCGCTCCCTTCGGCACCCTCAGCTTGAGGATCGTGTGCGAGAGGGGTCCTCTGTGCAATGGGCGACATGCCGGCGGGTCTCTCCAGGCCAACATCTACATACACATAGAACCATTGTTATAATAGGCATGTATCATAAAAAAATCATAAATACATAAAAATCAGAAAGAGTCTTACCTAGCTCCTCATCCCAGTCATCCCCCTCCGGGAGTGGAAGATCTGGGTCTCCTGTGAAGTCAGTACCAGCATAGGGCCAGTCCTCAACGGCGATCAGTTTTCAACGTAGCTATACAAAAAAATGAGCCTACAGGACATTTGTTGGCCCCCTCCTGATCTGGGCATGAGTGGTGCCCATTGAGCCATCCTCGGCTCCCTTAATAATGGCTCAGTGATTATCGCCCCTTGGCCCTGGAAAATTGGTAATCATTCCAGAATGAACGACACCAAAATGAAACCGTACCCAAACTGTTTCAGTTTGGCCTTCTTGTAGTTTTTCAGCTGTCTTTTGATGTTTGTTGTTACAGAAGTGGCCCAATCAAAAAGTGTAGGGTTCATGCATTTGGAGGCTAGTATGAGCTGTGCTTTGGTTGCCTCATGCGGTGCCTATGACCCCGCAGCCTGCATAATGGTGTGCAACACTACTCAAAGTGCTAGATCGCGGACTGTGTGGATGTCTACCTTCCCACTCCCCGATCCTGTCTGTGACCCTAGGCACACTCTCACCATTACCATCTCCATTTTTTCACCAGAAGGTATACTTCCTATCATGATTGGCACTGGGCCTCTACGCGACAATCCGATTATGAAATAAACATGAGAGACCTCAAGTTCTAGTACTTTGTCCCAGAGCTTGAACAATTCTTCGTTCTCATCCCATATGCTAATCAAATATTACAACAACTCAGGTTGTGCTCTTAAACATGGTGCAAGGAAGAACTTCTTGAGACCACAGTTCCGGAGGGCAGTCATGCAAGCTTCATTTTGTATGGCCATTTCATCCTCTTCTCCATGCTCCCTCTCCTTCCACTCAATCACCATTGTGGTTGGGTATCTACACCAACATGGTCAAAAACACCTTATTAGATCTCTGCAACCTCATAAATTCATTTGATTGGCTCACATTTTGATAATTGAGGCGGAAATTTGAGTTGCGCCATTGGCGCGATTGTTTTTCTAACATTGGCGCCAGCTGGCACGATTTTTTTGCTAACATTGGCGCCAGCTGGTGCGACCCCTTTGCAAAAAGGAGCCAATTGGCGCGGGCCCATGCCTGATACCCATGCGAATTGGTCGAGCCCTAATTTTGCAAAGGGTTCCCCAAGGATCAAAGACACAATGGAAATCTACAAAAAATGAATCAAAACAAATCTAAGGGGAGCACCTCTTACCTGGAATGAACGAGAACCGAAATGATGTACTAGATTGGTCACAATCGCCACCGCAAGTTTGCACAACAAAAGCTCATTGTTGCTCTCCAACATAGGTAAAAATTAAAAGTGAATATGTTTTACTATTTTTGGCATATTTATAACTTTTCAAACTAAACTAGGTTTTGAAAGTCATTTTTCCCAATATTTTAATATATTTTGTCGAAAAATGGATTTTACACTCACTTTCATGTGCAGCAACAGGTTTTTCCGCAGCTTGGACGGTGACACGAGTTGTATTTTATACTTTTTCGGACTCGGTAAAAACACAAAAAAGTAATTTATGGAGTCATCTTTCAGCTCTTTTCTGACTCTCTAAACATGAAAATATTGCCGAGTCGCTTGTCATTTTGATCTTGTTAAAGTGGCTGTGAAACGACATCTACCTAGTATACGTTTACCCCTTTTTCAGGCTGGGATAGATTATTTATGAAAAAGGAATACCTTAGACTATCGCGACTAGGAGGTTTTCTCAGAAATAGTTTTTTACCTTTTCGGATCTGAGGAACTATTTATGAAAAGGGACTGTTGGATTTTAATTTTTTTCTATCTTTTTAAACTCTCTAAATATGAAAAGACACCGAGTTCTTCCTTTGTCAGACTCGTTAAACCCTAATGACATCGAATTTAGTCGTAATGACGATATTCGAGTTTCTCCTTCCTAGGGCTCATTAAACGTACTAGGATGGATTCGTCCGAAGGACAAACTTATATTACAAGCATATGCTATCCCCTTCAATATTTTTTTCAAAAATAATTGGGGTACTAACCAGAAATGGTGGGGAAAAATGGAACCAGTATCATCTTTGTGTCGGCAATATGTCGCTCTTGAACATGGCACTTGTCTGCATTCGTGTTAGGTTGGGGACATCTCATCTCATTCTTTGTTTGCTTCTGTGGGTTTGGGTAATCCCTTTTGACCTCTCATCTGATCTTTGCCTTGTCACCATGACCTATAATATTTTGATGTCAAATACTGCCAAATCCACAGTTGTGTCGACGATATGTTCAACAGAAGTTGACCTTTACAAGTTTCAACCTTCCTTTGATTCTCTTCTGTCTTGATTCACAAAAATTATATTCCTCTTTCTCACGTCGATGATGTGGGAAACACTATGGACCACCTTCGATCAAGGTCACTTCTTTTTGACTTCAGCTCATTATCCAGGAAGCTAATCTAGAAACTCCCTTATCGTACCTTGGAGCCTGCATGCCTCAATGGCAGGTTCTTCGCATTCAATGCGAGGCTTTCATCATTGGCCTTCGATCAAATGATTCTACGGGTGTTCGACGCTAGCTCATTGTTCACATTCCATAGATTTTACCTAGAGTACCTTGAGGGCCATTGTCATTGTTGTACCTCGGATTGAGTCACCATTTTGGGGGCATGCTTACTTTTTCAAGCATAGTTTGTTTCCATTTCAAGCTTGTGTAAAAATGAAACCAGTTTCAAGCATATTTTATCTTTGTTTCAAGCTTGTGTAAAAATGAAACCAACTTCAAGCAGATTTTCCTGATTTCAAGCTTGTGTAAAAATGAAACCTTTCCCATTTTACCTCTTTTGATTGTCATTTTATCAGCCCGTTTTTGCTAGATGAGGCTTGGTTTTCTCACTCCATCATCACTATATCCTTGGCCGATCATATGCCTTCACTTGATTTTTTTACCTATTCCTGAGGAACCGATGTGATGAGTGGTCTTGTTAGCCAGCCTCTTGACCTTTACTTGTTCAGAGCAGTTCCACCATTACCGGAACTAGTTGCTACCCTTTATACCACTTGTTCCTCCAGGAGGAGTCAACTTTCAGCTCTTTTCTGACTCTCTAAACATGAAAATATTTCGGAGTCACTTGTCATTTTGATCTCGTTAAAGTGGCTACGAAACAACATCTAACTGGTATACGTTTACCCCTTTTTCAGACTAGGATATATTATTTACGAAAAAGGAATACCCTAGCCTATCGTGACTAGGAGGTTTTCTCAGAAATATTTTTTTACCTTTTTGGATCTGAGGAACTATTTATGAAAAGGGACTGCTGGAGTTTACTTTTATTCTGTCTTTTCAAACTCTCTAAATATGAAAAGGCACTGATTTCTTCCTTTTTAAAACTCGTTAAACCCTGATGACATCAGATTCAATCGTAATGATGATATTCGAGTTTCTCCTTCCTAGGGCTCGTTAAATGTATTAGGATGGATTCGTCCGAAGGACGAACTTAGATGACAAGCATATGGTATCCTCTTCAAGCTTGTGTAAAAATAAAGAGGTACTCGCTAGAAATGGTGGTGATCTGGATTTATGCAGGAACACAACAGAATATAGAAATAACCATGAACATAGAGATGCAGTGGAAATAATGCTTCATTTCATTAATATCAAATAATAGAAATATGCTTACAGGCATAATGGAAATAAAATAGCTAGGGTGCTGGTAGTGAATCTCTGAGAAGAGATGTGATGGCTACAGACCTCTAAACTGTGTTACAATGAGGCTTGAGGGCCTATTTATTTTTGAGAAACAATGTAGAATCCGAAACATCCAAAAACCTAACCGTAGGAGATGAGGCGCCAAAACTGTGGGCACCCGTTTGGGTAAATTGGTGGTTCAACTTCCCGGGGGCGTAACTTTGGCACCCAATCTCCGTTTGACGTGCTCAATAGCTTGTTAGAAAGATCTATCCAAGGAGTACAATTTTTGAACAAGCAACATTGGTCCATGGAAAACATCGGTCCATGGACCCATGTTGTTCTCCGGTTTCCCAAAAAAACGTCGTTTAGGGCCTCAAAATGGCTCTGAATGTTTAGGACCCAAAAAACTGCTAAAAATAGTAAGTTTTTTTGCAACTGGAAAATTGAAAGAACTGATGGTGGGGGTTCAAATGGAATAGTTGGGTGGCCACCAATATCCACCTGGATCATTAAGGCCCTGAACCGGCTCCGAGAGTGGAGGACCCGAAAACCTGCTAAAAATAGTAAGTTGTGTTGTATGTGAAGAGCTGCAAGAATTGATGGTGCTAGTCCAAATGGAGTAGGTGGGTGGCCACCGATATCCACCTGGAGCATTCCTCCATCCTTAGGAAGCAGTGGTCCCCATTGCGTTGAGATCCTCCATGAGATGAGGAAAATTCTGTTGAGCTGAGTATTAGATGTGTTGAAGATGTCAAGGACTTGTGGATGGACATGTTGGATGCATTTAGAAAATTTGGTTTCTTTATCAGCCTCAGATAGTACATGTTTGGATTCTGTATGTGTAGTTGCAGGATGTATGGAAACATCAAGTGGTGGTGTGTTGGGAGTCAGATCAATGGAGTGCTTGTCCTGACAGTGTAGAGGAATCTCTATGAGTGAGCGGAAAACTTCCTCGTATTCCTCCATGACTTTTTCTATCTGCTGCAGCTGTGCAAGGGAGCCATGTTTTGAGGTTGTGGCCACAATATTTTTCTTTCCCTGTGAGTGAGTTGTAAGGAAAATGAATTTCCTCATTTGGGAAACAATCTTACTACGTTGTTTTGCAGTAGTCAAAGAGATGACAGGAGGCGGTACTACCTCCGGTATCCTATACAAGTTATTTCCCAAAGTAATAATAACAGCATGAGGCCTAGACTCATACACAGCATGTCGCCTCCACAAGTATGGTTGGCCCAATAATACATCAGCTACATCAAGAGGAGCAATATCACACAATACCTCATCCGTGAATGGCTTGATACTGTATGGAAGGCGGCACTGCTAGCAGATGCGGAGATCTCTCCCTGGGTGGAGCCACCCGATGGTATATGGCTGTGGGTGTGCTATGGTTGGTAGGCCAAGACGCTTCACTACCTCTATTGAAATGAGGTTATTTTGGCTTCCACTATCGACGAGAAACTGCAGTGGAGAACCCTTCACCCACATCTGCGACTAGAAGAGGCGCTCCCCCTCCTCTGGATCCTCTGGACCCTCCTTCTGGATCTTGGTCGTGGCAACAATGGCACTGGGATCTGCATCAATGATCTACTTCCTTTTGTCATTTCCTTTGTCTGGTTCTAACTCAGGATCAGAAAATGCATTTGATTCGGGTGCCTTTAGTTCAGCCACCAAAGACTGTTTGGTCCGACACTCATTTGTGCTGTGAGTGGGGTTGTTATGAAATTCACACCACTTGCCTGTGTCCTTTTTTGGATTTGTGGTGTTGTTCTGAGTCGCATTTCTTTGGCCTTGCCCCTTGTTCTTCGGTTCGGGGGCACCTTTCGGATTTGCAGATCCAAAGTCTCGCTTCTTCTGCTTAAATTTCTGCTTGATCTTGGTGGCATAGCGATATGTCGTGCCAAGCGATGTAATGTCAAGGAACTCCATTTCCTCCTAGATGTGTTTGTGCAGACATCCACGGTACTTGAGCACCAAATGTCTCTCTGAATCTTTAATACCCAACTTTGTACTCAGGGTATGGAACATATTCGTCAGTTCGTGCACATATTGATCCTTTTGTTGCCGCAGCGTGGTCCATTGGATGTATTTGTCCTCATAGCTACCCACGGGGTAATATTGTTCCTTGATGCCATCTCAAAACGAATTCCAAGTGGTTGTGGCTGAGAATAGAGAAGGTTCCCCTCGCCCTCTTGCTCATGGTAGGTTTCCCACCAATATTTGACATGGGGGGCAGCTTTGAGGAGTGCAAAAATAATCTTTTCTCATTCAGAGAAGTCATGGACCGAGAAATATCCTTCCAAAAAATTTAACCATCTGTCTACAGCGTATGCATCTATTTTTCCTTCAAATATAGGAATGTCAAATTTTACCTGTACCTTGAAGGGAGTGGCACCTCTAGAGTGGTTGTTGGACGCAGATGCGCCATATGTGGGAAGTTATTGAAGGATTTGAGCAAAGTTATCCATCATCGAGTTCCTTTGTTTCTCGAGGGCCTCCTCAAGAAGTATTTTGATAGGATCTCCTACTCCCTCGTCTTTATTTTCTTCCACCATGGGAGGTCGTCGGGGTTTGGGAGGCTGATCTTGCAAGGGTTCAACCAGATCGAGCCCTAACTCCTTATACCCTGACCGCGTTGGGGACATGCAAAGAAAAACAAAGAAAGAGCAGACCCTGCTCTGATACCACTGATCCGGATTTATGCAGGAACACAACAGAATATAGAAATAACCATGAACATAGAGATGCAATGAAAATAATGCCTCATTTCATTAATATCAAATAACAGAAATATGCTTACAGGCATAATGGAAATAAAATAGCTAGGGTGCTGGTAGTGAATCTATGAGAAGAGATGTGATGGCTACAGACCTCTGAATTGTGTTACAATGAGGCTCGAGGGCCTATTTATTGTTGAGAAACAATGTAGAATCCGAAACATCCAAAAACCTAACCGTAGGAGATGAGGCGCCAAAACTGTGGGCACCCGTTTGGGTAAATTGGTGGTTCAACTTCCTGGGGGCGTAACTTTGGCACCCGATCTCCGTTTGACGCACTCAATAGCTCGTTAGAAAGATATATCCACGGAGTACAATTTTTAAATGAGAAACATCGGTCCATGGACCTATGTTGCTCTCCTTTTTCCCAAAAAATGTCGTTTAGGGCCTCAAAAAGGCTTTGGAAGTTTAGGACCCAAAAAACTGCTAAAAATAGTAAGTTTTGTTGCAACTGGAAAATTGAAAGAACTGATGGTGGGGGTTCAAATGGAATAGGTGGGTGGCCACCAATATCCACTTGGATCATTAAGGCCCCGAACCGGCTCTGAGAGTGGAGGACCCGAAAACCTGCTAAAAATAGTAAGTTGTGTTGTATGTGAAGAGCTGCAAGAATTGATGGTGCTAGTCCAAATGGAGTAGGTGGGTGGCCACCGATATCTACCTGGATCAGGTGGGGGGAAAATGGAACCAGTATCATCGTTGTGTCAGCAGTATCTCGCTCTTGAACATGGCACTTGTCACATTCGTGTCGGGTTGGGGACATCTCATCTCGTTTTCTGCTTGCCTCCATGGGTTTGGGTAATCCCTTTTGACCTCTCATCTCCTCTTTGCCTCGTCATCATGACCTCTAATATTTTGATGTCAAATAATGCCAAATCCATTTTCGTGCCACCGATATGT
The DNA here is from genome assembly GCA_034641835.2 of Pinus albicaulis. NCBI lineage: Eukaryota > Viridiplantae > Streptophyta > Pinopsida > Pinales > Pinaceae > Pinus > Pinus albicaulis. The sequence continues at coordinate 106,173 of JAXQQM020077003.1, read as the reverse complement.
TCAAGATAAGTTAACCTCTGCAAGTTTCAACCTTCCTCTGATTCTCATCTGATCCTGATTCACAAAAAATTATGTTTCTCTGTCTCGCATCGATGATGTGGGAAACACTATGGCCCACCTTCGATCAAGGTCACTTCCTCTCGACTTCAGCTCATTATCCAGGAAGATAATCTAGAGACTCCATTCTGGTACCCTTGAGCCTGCATGCCTCAATGGCAGGTTCTCCGCATTCGATGTGAGGTTTTCATCATTGGCATCCGATCGAGTGATTCTACGGGTGTTCGATGTCAGCTCATTGTTCACATTCCGTGGATTGTACCTATAGTAACTTGAGGGCCATTGTCATTATTGGTGGTTCCTCTCACATCTTTTAATAGCTTTCATCATTGGCTGGTAATCAGGCGTTGTTCTTGCATGTTTGACTTCAACTCACTTATTCGCTTGCTTGAACTTGTACTTTGTTCAGGTCAGGATGGAACGCAAGACCCTGGATTTTTTCTGCTACAATCCAGGCTACGATTTTTTGGATTATTACGATTGGTTACATGACTCATTCATTGGATGGATATGACCATACCTAAGTCTATTTATCGATCATTACTGGATGGCTGCGTCCATGCCTTGGATCTTGATCATTGTATACTCTGTTACAGATGGCTGCGCCCATACCACATATATATCATGTATTTGAGATATCAGTTGTACTTGTCTACGCAGGTTTTCTGACAGAAGTGTTTTCAGTTGGACACGTTCTCGTTAAGCATTTCACCCCTCTCTCTCTCTCGGGCCTCATGCTTTAGGGGGCATCTATTACATAGCAATTTGTCACCATCCCTTCAATCCCCCGTCCCACACACTGGAGGGCTTATTCCGTGACCTGTGAGAAGTGACATGACTTGAAACCACTTTCATGGCATCCCCCTGGACAAGGACATTCATTCCCCTAAAGACAATTCCTTGTGGAAAACCCTAAAAATAGCATTTTTTGCCTTGGCGCGACTATCCAGTTTACTACTCGCACCAATGGGGGAAATCCTCCAAAGAGGGCGCTCCAGCTGGCGCACTGTCTCAGTGTTGTACCCACACCAGGCTTATTATGGAGTATTTTTTAAAAATAAATGGCATAAGATTGACTCCAACCAATTCTTGAATTGGTCTCTAAATTGAGTTGGGAGGTTTGGCTCCGGATCTCCATGTAGAGGAAGTGGTTTTCCACCTCTCATGGAAGCTTCCTTGAGGATAGGGCCAATCCCATGATTATAGGGATCCCAACTCCCCTTCCACCATCTATATAAGATTTCCATTTTCCTCTTGCAAGCTAGCCTTAAAGAGCCTTCAATAGCTTATAGAATGCTACAAGAGCCTTGATAGTCCTCATAGATCCAAATCAGTAGCAAGGATATTATTGTCAAGACAACCGAAGAGAGAGGATTGTCCCATTCTCGATGAGATTTATCGAGACGTACTCCGTTGTTGACCCGTCGAAGGAAGATTCAACGTCAAAGCCAGGTTGTATCTTTCTTTGTATTGATTAATGATAAGCGACTTTGGTTATGGTTCCACTCATGTTGTTCATACATTGTGATGATGAGTTGTGTCTTCTCTAACTGATACATAATTGCATATATTTGGTTTTACGCTTATGTTTGTCATGTTTCTTATATGTGCAAGTGTTTGATCGTGACAAGCGAGAGAATTGTGATCTGTCGGAACAAGGAAACGGTAGCACTATCTTCTCTGCAAACAACAACGTTGGACTTAAGGTAGGCCTTTCTCGCAATTTGGTCTATTGCAATTAGGAACTTGCGTCTTAGCATGATACGATTATTGCTAGACCCGATCTGGGCTAGTAGGGATTGCCTCTATCCGCAGAGGGGATTTACCTCTCCAACTGTCATTATTGGTGGTTCCTCTCATGTTTATTAACAACTTTCATCATTGGCTGGTAATCAGACAATGTTCTTGCATGTTCGACTTCAGCTCACTTATTCACAAGCTAGAATTTGTACTCTTTTCGGGTCGAGATGGAGTGCAGTACCCTGGATTTTTTCTGTTGGAATCCATGCTACGATTTTGTGGATTATTATGATTGGTTACATGACTCATTGATTGGATGGCTGTGACCATACCTAAGTCTATTTATCGATCCTTACTAGATGGCTACGTCCATGCCTTGGATCTTGATTATTCTATACTCTGTTATGGATGGCTGCGCCCATACCACATATATCATGTATTTGAGATATCAGTTGTACTTGTCTACGTAGGTTTTCCGACGGCAGTGTTTTCAGTTGGATACATTCTCGTAAATCATTTCACCCCTTTCTCTCTCTAGAGCCTCATGCTTTAGGGGGCATTTGTTACACAGTAATTTTTCACCATCCATGTAATCCCCATCCCGCACATTGGAGGGCCTCTTCCATGACCTATGAGAAGTGACATGACCTAAAACCACTTTCATGGCACTCCCCTTGACAAGGAAAAAAATTTCTCTGAAGACAATTTCCTGTGAAAAACCCTAAAAATAGACCTTTTAGCCTTGGCGCGGCTAGCCAGTTCAGCCCTCGTGCCAATGGGGTAAATCCACCAAAGAGGGCGTGCCAACTGCTACTCTGTCCCAGTGTATCACTCGTGCTAGGGTTAATAAGGATTTAAAAAAAAAAAAATGGTGGAAGTTTGATTCCAATCAACTCCTGAACGAGTCTCTAAAATGAGTTGGGAGGTTTGGCTCCGGATCTCCATGTAGGGGAAGTATTTTTCCACCTATCATGGAAGCTTCCTTAAGGATAGGGAAAATCCCACCATTATAGGGATCCCAAATCCCCTTCCACCATCTTTATAAGCTTGTCATTTTCCCTTTGCAAGCTAGCCTGAATAGAGTTGAATCAATAGTAAGGATATTATCGTCAGACAACCGAAGAGAGAGAGAGATTTGTCCCATTCCCGAAAAGCTTTACCAAGACGTACTCCGCTGTCGACCCGCCAAAGGAAGATCCAGCGTAAGAGCTCAGGTTGTATCTTTCTTTGTTCTGATTAATAATAAATGACTTCGATTATGGTTCCACTCAGATGTTCATGTTTTATGTTATGAGTTGTATATTCCCTAACTAATACATAGTTGCATGTATTAGGTTTTACACTTGTGTGTTTGTTGTTTCTTCATCTACGTGTAGGTGTTGGAACGTGCTTAGCGGGAGAATTGTGATCTGCCAAAGCGAGGGACAGAAGCACCATTTTCTCTGCAAACGACAGCAGCGTAGGAATTAAGGTAGACCTCTTATCGCATCTTTATCTTTTGCAATTAGTAACTTGCGTCTTAGCGTGACTCGGTTGTTGCTAGACCCGATCTGGGCTAGTAGGGATTTCCTCTGTCCGCAGAGGGGATTTACCTCTCCAACAGTTAGGGTTAAGGTAAATATTAGGATAAGGTTAAGTTTAAGGGTTTGGTCAAGGTTAACCTAACCTCAAGGTTAGGGTTAGGTGATGGGTAACGTTAAGGTTGGGTTAGGGTAAAGCAAGGTTAAGGTTAATGTTAAAGTCAAGGGGAAGGTTAAGGTTAAGGTTAGGTTTAGTAAAGGTTAAGGTTAAGTTTAAGTTTAAGGTTATATTTAAGGTTAAGGTTAAGGGAAAAGTTAAGGTTAAGGTGAAGGTTAAGGGTAAAGTTAAATCTAAGGTTAAGGTTAGGGTTAGGTTATAGTTAAGGTCAAGGTTAAGTTTAAGATTAAGGTTAAGGTTAAGGTAAAGGTTAAGGTTAAGGTTAAGGTTATAGGTTTAGTAAGGTTAAGTTTAAGGTTAATGTTAGGTTAATGTTAAGGGTGAAGGTTAAGGATATAGGTCTTAACCTTAAACTTACCCTTTAACTTCATCCTTAACATAACCTTGACCTTAACCTTCACCATAACCTAACCTTAACCTTGACCTTAACTATAACCTAACCTTAAATTTACCCTAATCTTAACCTTAACCTTAACCTTAACTTTAGTCTTAACCTTACCCTTAACCTTCACCTTAAAAATTAACCTTGACTTTACCTTTAACCCAATCTTAACCTTAACCTTAACATTACCCTTAACATAACCTTAACCTTGACCTTATCCTTAACATTAACCTTAACTTTACCCTTTATGTTACCCTCAACCCTTAACCTAACCATAACCTTAACCTTAACCTTACCCTTGACCTAATCTTAACCTTAACCTTAACCTTAACATTACCCTTAGGTTATCCTAACCTCAACCTAAGGGTAAGGTCAAGGCTAAGGTTAAGGGTGAGGTTAAGGTAAGGGTAAGGTTAACCTTAACCTAGCCTTAACCTTAACCTCACTAAACCCATAACCTTAACCTTACCCTTACCATAACCTTAACCTTAAGGTTAAGATTAAGGTTAAGGTAAAGGTGAAGGTTAAGGGTAAGGTTAACGTTAAAGTTAATTTGAGGTTAAGGTTAGGTTAAGGTTAAAGTCAAGGTCAACGTTTAGGTTAAGGTTTGGGGAAGGTTACGGTTAAGGTTAAGGTTAGGGGAATTTTAAGGTTAAATTCAAGGTTAAGGGTAAAGTTAAGGTTAACGTTATGTTAAGGTTAAGGTTAAGGGTTATGCCAAGGTTAGGGTTAAGTTAATGTTAATGTTAAGGTTAGGTTAAGGTTAAAGGTTAAGGTTAAGTTTAAGGTTTAGGTTAAGGTAAAGGTAAGGTTAAGTTAAGGGTAAAGTTAAGGTTAAGGTTAAGGTTAAGGGTTAAGGTTAAGGGTAAGATACCGTTAAGGGTTAAGGTTAACCTTAACCTGACCTTAACCTTAACTTTACCCTTAACCTAACCTTAACCTTAACCTAAACTTCACCTTAACCTTGACTTTAACCTTAACCTTCCCCTAACCTTAACCCTAACCTTAACCTTAACCTTAACCTTCCCATAACCATAACCTTAACCTTTACTTTACCCTTAACCTAACCTTAAGGGTTTGGTCAAGGTTATGGTTAAGGCTAAGGTTACCAGTTTATTCAGGTTAAGGTTATAGTTAACGTTAGGTCCATATATTACTAGTATAGTCCCTTATTGTTGTTAGTGTAACCCCCTTATTGTTGTTATTGTACCCTTGTAACCCCCATTTTTTTATTATTGTGCCCTTAAATTATTATTGTTAGGTCGGCTAGGATTACATTGTGGCCCACTAGGATTACATTATGGCCCCATGGACTCCTATATATAGAAAGGAGGTTTTGTAAATTGTATCATCCAAGAATTGTTCATTTATGTAATGTATTGGAGGTTTCCCCCTCGAAGTGTTTCATTTATAAGGCGCTGATATCTCTTTTCTTCTCTTTTTGGAGCTGGTTACACAATATTTGGTATCAGAGCTTTGGATTCTAGGGTTTCGCTGCTCCAAACAAGTCATCGTGTAATTTTCACTATAACTTTGTCTCTACGATGTTTCAGAAGCTAAAATTTTTAGGGTTCGAAGTAGAAATCCTGAGGAATATTGTCTAAAAATTTCAGAGCTTGGTTCGCAATATTTTCGAAGATATGATCTGTGGAAATTAGCTCTTTTTTCAGGCTCCTAAACAGGTCATCGTGGAATTTGCGCTATAACTTTTTTTCTATAAAGTTTCAGAATATGAAATTCGTATGGTGTGAAGTTGAATTCCTAAAGAAATTCATCAAAAAATTTAAAGCTTGGTTCACAATATTTTTGGAGATATGATCTGTGGAAGGTAGTGCTTTTTCAAGCTCCTGAATTTCATCTCAAAGAGGTGATCATGGGAAAAGTTCAATAACTCTCTCTCTGGGCATCGGATTGGAGTGCCGTAAAAATTTTTCACAAGAACATGGACTTTAGTTTATTTGCTATTAATTTTAGAGACAAAGGATGAAACAGTGACACGTGGCAAGTCGTACAAGTTCGCAATACTGAATAGTCTATAATTAGGTCATTGTGGGAGATTGCACACAACATTGTCTTGGAGAATCCAAATTAGGTCAGACCTGTGGCAATCTAAATATAATTCATAGGGCTACGTTGGTACTAAAAATCAAATATTTGAGTGCTGCAATCACAAACATAATCCAATTTCAATATCGAGCTCCTCAAAAGCAAGAAAAAGGTGTGTATTTTTTTCCCAAATTGCATAAGTCTTGTTTGAAGAATCAATTTGAATTGATTCCAAGGGCATATTGTATAATAGATATCAGTATTAGGTTCTAAAATATGCCCCGTAAAACTAATTCAGCACCCATTAAGCCTTCAGAAGGATCTACTATGACACATGAAGATGAAAAATTGCAACATGATCTATCAAAATTACAAGAACAAGTGCAACAAATTTCACTCTCGCAAAGAGAAAAAAAAAATGAAATGGAAGTTTTGAAGAAAGGCGTGGAAGCTAAGATGGATGGCGTGGAAGCTAAGATGGATGGCATGGAAGCTGGCATGGAAGCTAAGATGGAAAACATTAAGAATGATCTAAAAACAAACATCGAAGATTTGACAAAGTTGATACAAGAAATGTTTCCTAATGGTGAAAAGATAGTAGAAGAACCTCATGATGAGAAAAAAATCAATGTTAATTGTGATTTCATAAAATATAATGTTGGCGGGAAGAACCACCATATTCCAAAAATGGATATGAGGAAGTTTGATGGAAAGTATCCTGTAACATGGATACTACAGATGGAGAAATATTTTGATCTCCATAACGTGCAAAACACACAAAAGGTACGCATTGCAACTTTACATTTAGAAAAAAATACATTTGTATGGTATCGATGGCTTTGCTCCCGTAAAAAAATTGTCACTTGGTCAATTTTTACGGAGGAAATGATAGCACATTATGAGGATACGAAGAGCAACACCTTCTTTAGCCAATTGATAAATCTCAAACAAAATGGTTTAGTGGGGCAGCACATTGAGGACTTCCAAAAATTGAATATAAGGGTAACTGATATTCCAGAGGAACACATGATCGATCTCTTCATAGGCACTTTAAAGGATAACATCCAACATGAAGTTCGCGTTTTGGAACTAGATTCATTGGAGAAGGCATTCGGGTTGGCAAGAAAAGTTGAATGTAAAATAATGGCGACAGGGAAGCCTACCACTCAATTCTATAAAGAAGGAAGTGTTGCTACGCCTATATTTTCACAACCTACAAGGTTGACACCACAAAAATTGGAAGAAAAAAGAGCAAAAGGGCTTTGCTACAGTTGTGATAGCAAATACACTAAAGGTCATAACTGTGCTGAGAAGAAATTATTTTACATAGATTGTGAAGAGGAAGAAGAAAATGAACAAGAAGAGGATATACACCAGGAACCAGCCCTAGAAGAGGAAGAAATGAATCTGACCATATCGTGTAATGCACTGGCAGGAATTACCACTCCTCAAACTCTTAAGATAGAAGGACAAATCAAGAATAAAAAGGTAATAGTGTTGATTGATTCAGGTAGCACCCATAATTTTATTCATTGTAAGGTAGCCAAGGAATTAAATTGTTTCCTATACCCAGCACCAGAATGTCAAGTGATGGTTGCAAATGGAGGAACTATAAATTGCTCTGGAAAATGCCATAATATCAAGCTAACCATGGGGGAATATGTATTGACTAGTCCAATGCTTTCCGTTCCTATGGGAGGTGCTGATGTTGTACTAGGAGTACAATGGTTACAATCTTTGGGGACGGTAGCTTTTAATTTTCAAGAACTTTTCTTGAAATTTTTTTCAGAAGGAAAGGAAGTGGAATTACGGGGTATTGAAGGGAAGCCGGGAAGGATAATAAGCTCTAATGTCATGACAAAGCTTCTAAAGAAAGAACAACGAGGCGTAATTGCACAATTATGCTCACTAGAAGTTCCGACATCAAAATCATCTATTTCTGCAGATCTCCGACAAGTCTTGGACAATCATTCCAAGGTGTTTGAAACTCCCAAAGGACTCCCACCTATTCGTGATCATGATCATGCTATTCATTTGATTCCAGGAAGTGTTCCTCCAAACATCAGGCCTTATAGATATCCTTACTTCCAAAAGAGAAAAATTGAATGTATGATTGCAGAAATGTTAGAGGCAGGTATAATTCAACCTAGTCAAAGTCCTTTCTCTGCTCCTGTAGTATTGGTACACAAGAAGGTTGGATCATGGGGAATGTGTCCAGATTATAGGGAGCTCAATAAACTCACCATTAAAGATAAATTTCTCATTCCTGTGATTGATGAATTATTGGATGAATTACATGGAGCAATTTATTTTACCAAGTTGGATCTTCGTTCAGGATATCATCAAATTAGAATGAAGACTGAAGATATTCCAAAAACAACATTTCAAACTCATGAGGGTAATTATGAATTTTTGGTCATGCCTTTTGGCCTTACCAATGCACCTTCTACATTTCAAGGGTTGATGAATTCCATTTTCAAACCCTTCCTTAGAAAATTTGTACTAGTATTTTTTGATGATATACTAATCTACAGCAGGTCTTGGAAGGATCATGTTGAACATGTTGACAAGGTACTCAAACTATTGCAGGAGAAACAATTATATGCAAAAACATCCAAATGTTTCTTTGGAGTACAAGAGGTGGAATATCTGGGTCATATTATATCTCGCGAGGGTGTTAAAGTAGACATTAACAAAATTAAAGCCATTAAGGATTGGAAAGTCCCCACGACCATAAAGCAGTTGCGAGGATTTCTCGGGTTAACAGGGTATTATCGCAAGTTTGTTAAGAATTATGGGAGAATAGCAGCACCTCTAACAACATTATTGAAGAAATATGCATTTTCATGGACTCTTGAAGAAACTAAGGCCTTTGAACATCTTAAAGAGGCAATGTGCCTAGCACCGGTCTTAGCTACGCCAGACTTCACAAAAACCTTTATTGTGGAATGTGATGCCTCAGGAAATGGAATTGGTGCAGTTTTAATGCAGGAAGGAAGAGCCATTGCTTTTGAAAGTCGTCCAATCAAAGGAAAGTATTTACAGAAACCTATTTATGAGAAGGAAATGTTAGCAATACTGCATGCACTAAAGAAATGACAAACTTACCTAATGGGAAGACACTTCAAGGTAAAAACTGATCATGATAGTCTTTAACACTTTTTGGAACAAAGACTATCTTCAGAAGAGCAGAAAAAATAGGTCACAAAGATGTTGGGTTATGACTTTGAAATAATCTACAAAAAATGAAAGCTTAATGTTGTTGCAGATGCACTCTCAAGAAATAATGATGAGGTGGAATCATTGCTTTTTGCCATTTCAATTATCCAACCAGATTGGATAATTGAAGCAAGAGATGAATGGAAGAAGGACAAAGATGTATGGACACTCATTCAAAAGTTGGAGCAAGATCCTAGTACATCTGATACATTTAGTTGGAAAAATGATTCCTTATGGTACACAGATCACTTATATCTTTGTAATAATTCCGAACTAAAACAGAAGATTCTTCTGGAATTGCACACTTCTCCTTTAGGAGGACACTCAGGATTTTTAAAAACTTACCACAGGGTGAAGAAAGAATTTTTTTGGGATGGCATTAAATCTGATATTCAAAATTTTGTGGCGGAATGTTTGGTTTGCCAGCAGAATAAAGTGGAGACAATTAAGACCTCGGGACTTCTAAAACCTTTATCCATTCCAAGTCAACGTTGGGAGGAGATTTCAATGGATTTTATCACAGGTTTACCTAAGTCTGAAGGAAAGAGTGTCATCATGGTGGTAGTTGATAGACTTACCAAGTATGCACACTTTTGTGCATTATCTCATCCATTTAAAGCAAGTACGGTTGCTACTACATTTATGGACAGAATTCAAAAGCTACATGGAAGCCCAAGGGTTATTGTGAGCGACAGAGATCCCATTTTTACTAGAAATTTTTGGACGGAGTTATTTTCTTGTTTGGGTACTCAATTAGCTCATGGCTCATCTTATCATCCTCAATCTGATGGTCAAACTGAGATAGTAAATAAATGTTTGGAAGGATATCTTCGTTGTTTTGTATCTGATAAACAAACACAATGGGTCAAGTGGTTACCTCTTGCTGAATGGTTGTATAACACTTCCTTCCATACTGCAGCAAAAATGACCCCATTTATGGCACTTTATGGATATCATCCACCATCCATCACATCATCTTTAAAGGAAAATTCGAAGGTTCAAGCAGTGGAAGATCACATCGAGCATCAGCAAGAAGTTCTCCAACTCTTAAAGGATAACCTGAATTTGGCACAAAATCGAATGAAACAACGGGCATATCAACATCGCAGCGAGAGAAGTTTTGATGTAGGAGATTGGGTATTTTTACGGCTACAACCATACAAACAAATGTCCCTCAAGCAAGCTAAGAAGGATAATAAATTATCGCCAAAGTACTATGGTCCTTACAAGGTGTTGCAAAAGATTGGTACTATGGCATACAAATTGGAGCTTCCTTCTTCTTAGCGAGTACATCCAGTTTTCCATGTTTCATGCTTAAAGAAGGTTATAGGTGAAAATATTCCAGTTCAAACAATATTTCCAGAACTTGATGAGGAAGGAAAAATCATATTGGAACCTGAAGCGGTCACGGAAACAAGAACTCGACAACTATGGAATCGATCAATTTCGGAGTATCTCATCAAGTGGAAGAACTTACCCACTGAAGATTCTACATGGGAGGATGAGGATTTTATACAGAAGCACCCAAAGCTACTCAAGCGTTGAGGACAACACTTTTTTGAAGGAGAGGGGCATGTTAGGTCCCTATATTACTAGTATAGTCCCTTATTGTTGTTAGTGTAACCCCCTTATTGTTGTTATTGTACCCTTGTAACCCCCATTTTGTTAATATTGTGCCCTTAAATTATTATTTTTAGGTCGGCTAGGATTACATTGTGGCCCACTAGGATTACATTATGGCCCCATGGACTCCTATATATAGAAAGGAGGTTTTGTAAATTGTATCATCCAAGAATTGTTCATTTATGTAATGTATTGGAGGTTTCCCCCTCGAAGTGGCTCATTTCAAAGGCGTTGATATCTCTTTTCTTCTATTTTTGGAGCTGGTTACACAACAGTTATGGTCAAGGTCAAGGTTAAGGTTAGGTTAAGGTTAACCTTACCCTTAACCTTGACCTTGAACTTGACCTTAACCTTACCCTTAAGCTTATCTTATCCTTAACCTAACCTTAACCTTATCTCTACCGTTAACAATAACGTTAACCTAACCTTAACCTTAACATTAACCTTTACCTTATGTTAATGTTACCTTAACCATAACATTAATGTTGACCTTAACTATAATCTAAACCTAACCTTGACCAAACCCTTAAACTTAACCTTGACCTTAACTTTACCCTTAATCTTAACCTTAACTATAACCTAACCCTTGCCTTAACCCTAACCTTAAACTTAACATTAACTTAACCTTAACCTTAGCCTTAACCTTCCCATAACCTTAACCTTTACCCAACCTTAACCTAAATAAACCCTTAACCTTAACATTAAGTTTAACCTTAACCTTCCCCTAACCTTAACCCTAACCTAAACCTTAACCTGAACCTGAACCTAACCTTAAATTTACCCTTAACCTAACCTTAACCTTACCCTAACCATACTAAACCCGTAACCTTAACCTTAACCTTAAATTTAACCTTAACCTTAACCTTAACCTGACTAAACATGCAACCTTAACCTTAACCTTACCTTGACCTTAACTATAAACTAACCCTAACCTTTACCAAACCCTTAACCTTAACCTTTACCCTAACCTTACGCTAACCTTAACCTTAACCTAACCTTAACCTTAACTTTACCCTAACCTTGACTTTACCCTTAACCTAACCTTAAGCTTAACCTTAATCTTAACCTTATCTTAACCTTAACCTAAACTTAACCTTAAATTTACCCTTAAACTTAACCTTAACCTTAGCCTAGCCATAACCTTAACCTTAACCTAACCCTAACCTTAACTTTACCCGTAACCTAACCTTGACCTTAACCTTAACCTAACCCTAACCTTTAATTTACCCTTAACCTAACCTTAACATAACCTTAACCTTAACCTAACCTTAACAGTATTTTTATCTTAACCTTGACTAAACCCGTAACCTTAACCTTAACCTTTAACATTACCCTAACCTTAACCTTAACCTTAACTTTACCCTTAACCTAACCTAACTATAACCTAACCTTAAACTCAACTTTACCCTTAACCTAACCTTAACCTTCACTTTAACCTTAACTTAACCTTAACCTTGAACAAACCCTTAACATTAACCTTGACCTTGACCTTAAACTTAACCTTAACCTTACCCTTAACCTTAAACTTAACCATGACCTTAACTATATCCCAACCTTATCCTTAGGTTAAGGTCAAGGTTAGGTTAAGGGTAAAGTTAAGGTTAGGGTATAGTGAAGGTTATGGGAAGGTTAAGCTTAAGCTTAAGCTTAAGTTAAGGTTAAGGTTAAGGTTTGGTCAAGGTTAGGGTTAGGTTATAATTAAGGTCAAGGTTAAGGTTAGGTTAAGGTTAAGGTTACGGGTTTAGTCAGGTTAAGGTTAAGGTTAAGGTTATGGTTAGGTTAAGGGTAAAGGTTAAGGTTATGGTTATGGGAAGGTTAAGGTTAAGGTTTATGTTATAGTTAAGTTCAAGGTTAAGGTTAAGGATATGGTTAAGGTTAAGGGTAAGGTTAGGTAAAGGTTAATGTTAAGGATAGGTTATAGTGAAGGTTAAGGTTAAGACCTGTAACCTTAAAACTTAACCTTAACCTAACATTAAACTTAACCTTATCTTAACCATAACCTTAACCTAACTATAACCTTACCTTAACATAAATTAACCTTAACCTTAAACTTAAACTTAACTTTAGGTTAAGGTTAAGGTTAAGGTTAGGGTAAAGGTTAAGGTTAAGGTTAATATTAGGTTATGGTTAAGGTTAGGTTATGATTAAGATTAGGTTAGGTTAAGGTTATGGTTAAGGTTAGGGTTAGGTTAAGGTTAAGTTTATGGTTAAATCAAGGTTGGTTATGGTTAAGGTTAGGTTAAGGGTAAATATAAGGTTATGATTAAGGTTAAGGTTAAGGTTAGGTTATAGTTAAGGTTAAGGTTAAGGTTACGTTAAGGGTAAAGTTAAGGTTAAGGCTAAGGTTTGGTCAGGTTAGGGTTAAGGTGAAGGTGAAGGTGAAGGTGAATGATAAGGTTAAGGTTAAGGTTAAGTTAAGATTAAGGTTAGGTTAAGGTTAATTCTAAGGTTAAGGGTTTGGAAAGGTTAAGGTTATGGGTTAGGTTATAGTTAAGGTTAAGGGTAAGGTTAAGGTTAAGGTTAGGGTAATGTTAAGATAAGGTTAAGGGCAAGGTTAAGGTTAACCAAACCTTATCTTAACTCTAACCTTAACCTTAACCTTAACCTAACATTAACCTGACTAAACCCATAACTTGAACCTTCACCTAACTTTAACCTTGAATTTACGCTTAACCTAACCTTAACCTTAATCTTAACCTTAAGCTTAACTTTACCCTTAATGTAACCTTAACCCTAACCTTAACCTTACCCTTAACCTTAACCTTCACATTAACCTGAACCTTTACCCTAACCTTACCCTAACCTTAACCTTAAATGTAACCTTAAACTTGACCTTGACCTTAACCTTAACCATAACCTTAACCTTAACCGTAACACTAAAGATAAGGTTAAGTTTATGGGTTAATGTTAAGAGTTTGGTCAAGGTTAGGGTTAGGTTATAGATAAGGTCAAGGTTAGGTTAAGGTTAAGGTTATGGGTTTAGTCAGGTTAAGGTTAAGGTTATGGTTAAGGTTAAAGTCAAGGTGAAGGGTTTGGTCAATGTTAGGATTCGGTTAAGGTTAAGGTTATGGTTAGGTTAAGGTTAGGTTATGTTAAGGTTAAGGTTAAGGGTTACGGATTTAGTCAGCTTAAGGTTAAGCTTATTGTGAAGCTTAAGGTGAAGGTTAAGGGTAAGGTTAACTTTAAGGTTAAGGTCAAGGTCAAGGTTAACGTTAAGGTTAGGTTTAGGTTAAGGGTAAGGTTATAGTTAAGTTTAAGCTTAGGTTAAGGTTAAGTTAAGGTTAAGGTTAAGGTTAGGTTAAGGGTAAAGTTCAGGTTATGGTTAGGGTTAAGGTTAAGGTAAGGTTAGGGTTAGGTTAAGGTGAAGGTTAGGTAAAGGTTAAGGTTAGGTTAAGGTGAAGGTTATGTAAGGGTAAGGTGAAGGTTAAGGTTATGGTTATAGTTAAGGTTAGGTTAAGGGTAAAGTTAAGGTTAAGGTTACGGGTTTAGTCAGGTTAAGGTTAAGGTTAAGGTTAAGGTTATGAGATTAGTCAGATTAAGGTTAAGGTTAAGGGGGTAAGGTTAAGGTTATGGTTAAGGGTAGGTTCAAGTTTAAGGTTAACGTTACGGTTATTGGAAGGTTAAGTTTAAGGCTATGGTTAAGGTTAAGGTTAAGGTTAACGTTTTGGTTAAGGTTAGGGTTAGGTTATAGTTAAGGTCAAGGTTATAGCTTAACCTAACCCTAACCTTGAACAAACCCTTAACCTTAATAACGTAACCCTAACCTTGAACAAACCCTTAACCTTAACTTTACCCTTAACCTAACCTTAACCTTAACTATAACCTAACCCTAACCTTAAGGTTAAGGTCAAGGTTAAGGTTAATGTTATGGTTAAGGTTAAGGTTACGGTTAGGTTAAGGGTAAAGCTAAGTTTATGGTTAAATTTAAGGTTAGGTTATAGTTAAGGTAAAGGTTAGGTTAAAGTTAAGGTTAGGTAAAGGTTAACCTTAACCTTAACCTTAACGTTAAATTTACCCTTAGGTTACAGGTTTAGTCAGTTTAAGGTTAAGGTTAAGGGTTTGGTCAAGCTTAAGGTTAAGGTTAAGGTGAGGGTTAAGGGTAAGTTCAAGGTTAAGGGTAAAGTTAAGGTTAAGGTTAAGGTTACGGGTTTAGTAAGGTTAAGGTTAAGGTTAAGGTTAAGGTTAAGATGAACGTTAAGGGTAAGGTAAAGGTTAAGGGTAAAGTTAAGGTTAAGGTGAACGTTAAGGGTAAGGTTAATTTTAGGGTTACGGGTTTAGTCAGGTTAAGGTTAGGGTTGAGGGTAAGGTTAAGGTTAAGGTTAGGGGAAGGTTAACGTTAAAGCTAGGTTAAGGTAAGGGTTTGGTCAAGGTTAACGTTAACGGTTAAGGTTAAGGTTAAGGGTTTGGTCAAGGTTAGGGTAAGGTTAGAGTTAAGGTTAAGTTTAGGTTAAGGGTAAGATAAGGTTAAGGTTAAGGTTAGTTTAAGGTCAAGTTCAAGCTTAAGGTTAAGGGAAAGCCAAGGTTAAGGTCGAGGATAAGATTAGGGTAAAGGTTGAGGTTAAGGTTAAGGTTAAGGTTAAGGTTATGGTTAGGTTAAGGTTACGGTTAGGTTAAGAGTAATGTCAAGGTTAAGGTTATGGTTATGGTAAGGTTAAGGTTAAGGTTAAGGTTAAGCTAAGGTTAAGGGAAAGGTTAGGGTTAGGTTATAGTTAAGGCCAAGGTTAAGGTTAGGTTAAGGTTAAGGTCAAGGTTAGGGTTAGGTTATAGTTAAGTTTCAGGTTAAAGTCAAGGTTAAGGATTTGGTCAAGGTTAGGGTTAGGTTATAGTTAAGGTTAAGGTTAGGTTAAGGTTAAGGTTAAGGTTAAGGTTAAGGGTTTGGTCAAGTTTAGGCTTAGGTTATAGTTAATGTTAATGTTAAGGTGACGGTTACGGGTTTAGTCAGGTTAAGCTTAAGGTTAAGGGTTTGGTCAAGGTCAAGGTTAAGGGTTTGTTCAAGGTCAAGGTTAAGATTAAGGTTAAGGTTAGGGTAAAGTTAAAGTTAAGGTTAAGGTTAAGGTTAGGCGTTTGGTCAAGGTTAGGGTTAGGTTAAGGGGGTAAGGTTAATGTTAAGGTTAAGGGTTTGTTCAAATTTAGGGTTAGGTTATAGTTAACTTCAAGGTTAAGGTCAAGTTATAGTTAAGGTTAAGATTAAGGTTAACGTTAAGGTTAGGGTAAAGTTAAAGTTAAGGTTAAGGTTAAGGTTAGGTTAAGGTTAAGGGTTTGGTCAAGGTTAGGGTTAGGTTAAGGGGGTAAGGTTAAGGTTAAGGTTAATATTAAGGTTAAGGGTTTGGTCAAGGTTAAGGTTAGGGTTAGGTTATAGTTATGGTCAAGGTTAAGGTTAGTTTAAGGTTAAGATTAGGTTAATGGTAAAGTTAAGGTTATGGTTAGGGTAAGGTTAAGGTTAAGGGTAAAGATAAGGTTATGGTTAAGGTTAAAGGTCAAGGTTAAGGTAATGTTAATTTTACGGTTAGGTTAAGTTAAGGTTAAAGTTAATGTTAAGGTTAGGTCGAGGGTAAAGTTAAGGTTAAGGTTAGGGTTAAGGTTAGTGGAAGGTCAAGGTTAATGTTACGGTTAAGGTTAGGTTAAGGTGAAGGTCAAGGGTAAGGTCAAGTTTAAGGTCAAGGTAAAGGTTAAGGTTAAGTTAGGTTAAGGTTAAGGTTAAGGTTATGGTTATGGGAGGGTTAAGGTTAAATTAAGTTTAAGGGTAAGGGTTTGGTGAAGGTTAGGGATAGGTTATAGTTAAGGTCACGTTAAGGTTAAGGTTAAGGTTAATTTAAGCTTAAGGTTAAGGGTAAAGATAAGGTTATGGTTAGGTTATAGCTAAGGTTATGATTAAGGTAAAGGGTAAAGTTAAAGATAAGGTTAAGGTTTGGTTAGATTAAGATTAAGATTAAGGTTAAGGTTAAGGTGAAGGCTAAGGGTAAGGTTAAGGTTAAGGTTATGTTAAGGTTATGGTTACATTAAGGTTAAGATTAAGGTTAAGGGTTTGCGATGGTTAAGGTTAAGGTTAAGGGTTTAGTCAAGGTTAGGGTTAGGTTATAGTTAAGGTCAAGGTTAAGGCTATAGTTAAGGTAAGGTTAAGATAAAGTTAAGGGTATGGGTTTAGTAAGGTTAAAGTTCATGTTAAGGTCAAGGTTAAGGTCAAGGTAAGGTTAACCTTAACCTTAACCTTAACCTTAACCTTAACATTAACCTAACCTTAACCTTAACTTAACCTTAACCTTGACCATAACCTTACCTTAACCTTACATTTACCTAACCTTAAACTTAACCCTAACATTAACCTTGACCTAAAATTAACCGTTAACCTTAACCTTAACCTTTAATTAACCTTAACCTTAACCTGCAGCCTTAGCCTTACTCTTAACTATAACCTAACCCTAACCTTGATCAAACCCTTAACCTTAATTTTAACTATAACCTTAACCCTAACATTAACCTTAATTTTACCCTTAACATAACCTTAACCTTAACTTTACCCTTAACCTAATCTTAACCATAACATTAACCTTAACTTTAACCTTAACCATAACCTAACCCAACCTTGACCAAATCCTTAACCTTAACTTAACTATAACCTTACCCTTAACATTAACCTTAACCTAGCCCTTAACATTAACCTTAACCTTAACCTTAGCCTTCCCATAACCTTAACCTTGACCTTAACTATAACCTAACCTTAACCTTGACAAAACCCATACCCATAACCTTAACCTTAACCTAACCTTAACCTTAACCTTATATTTATCTTAAACTTAGCCTAACCTTACCGTTAACCTTAACCTTAACTATTAGGTCCCTATATCACTAGTATAGTCTCTTATTATTGTTAGTGTAACCCCCTTATTGTTATTATTGTACCCTTGTAACCCCCATTTTGTTGTTATTGTGCCCTTAAATTATTATTGTCAGGTCGGCTAGGATTACATTGTGGCCCACTAGGATTACATTATGGCCCCATGGACTCCTATATATAGAAAGGAGGTTTTGTAAATTGTATCATCCAAGAATTGTTCATTTATGTAATGTATTGGAGGTTGCCCCCTCGAAGTGTCTTATTTCTAAGGCGTTCATATCTCTTTTCTTCTATTTTTGGAGCTGGTTACACAACATTTGGTATCAGAGCTTGGGATTCTAGGGTTTCGCTGCTCCAAACAGGTCATCGTGGCATTTTCGCTATAACTTTGTTTCTACGAAGTTTCAGAAGCTGAAATTTTTAGGGTGCGAAGCTGAAATCCGGAGGAATATTTTCTAAAACTTTCAGAGCTTGGTTTGCAATATTTTCGGAGATATCATCTGTGGAAGTTAGGTCGTTTTTCAAGCTCCTAAACAGGTCATCGTGGAATTTTCGCTATAAATTTTTTTCTACGAAGGTTCAGAATCTGAAATTTGTATGGTGCGAAGCTGAAATCCTGAGGAAATTCGTCAAAAAATTTCAGAGCTTGGTTCGCAATATTTTTGGAGATATGATCTGTGGAAGGTAGTGCTTTTTCAGGCTCCTGAATTGCATCTCAAAGAGGTGATCGTGGGAAAAGTTCAATAACTCTCTCTCTAGGCATCGGATTGAAGTGCCGTAAAAAGTGGTCATAGGTACACAGACTGTAGTTTCTTTGCTATCAATTTTAGAGACAAAGGACGAAACAATGATACGTGGCAAGTCGTACAAGTTCACTATACTGAACCAGTCCATAATTAGGTCATTGTGGGAGATTGGACACAACTTTGTCTTGGAGGATCCAAATCAGGTCAGACCTGTGGCATTTGAAAGATAATTCAGAGGGCTACATCGATACCAAAATTTAGATATTGAAGTGCTACAATTGCAGAGATAATCCAATTTCAATATCGAGCTCCTCAAAAGCAAGAAAAAGGTGTGTATTTTTTTTCTTCGAATTGCATAAGTCTTGTTTGAAGAATCAATTTTAATTGATTCCAAGGGCATATTGTAGAATAGATATCAATATTGGGTTCTAAAAGATGCCCCATAAAAATAATTCAACACCCATTAAGCCTTCAGAAGGCTCTACTATGACTCATGAAGATGAAGAATTGCAACATGATCTATCAAAATTACAAGAGCAAGTGCAACAAATTTCACTCTCACAAAGAGCAACAAAAAATGAAATGGAAGTTTTGAAGAAATGTGTGGAAGCGAAGATGGATGGCATGGAAGCTGGCATGGAAGCTAAGATGGAAAACATGAAGAATGATCTAAAAACAGACATCGAAGGTTTGACAAAGTTGATACAAGAAATGTTTCCTAATGGTGAAAAGATAGTAGAAGAACCTCATGATGAGGACAAAATAAATTTTAATCGTGATTTCATAAACTCTAATGTTGGCGGGAAGAACCACCATATTCCAAAAATGGATATGAGGAAGTTTGATGGAAAGGATCCTGTAACATGGATACTACAGATGGAGCAATATATTGATCTCCATAACGTGCAAAACACACAAAAGGTACGCATTGCAACTTTACATTTAGAACAAAATACATTTGTATGGTATCGATGGCTTTGCTCCCGTAAAAAAATTTTCACTTGGTAAATTTTTACGGAGGAAATGATAGCACATTATGAGGATACAAAGAGCAACACCTTCTTTAGCCAATTGATAAATCTCAAACAAAAGAGTTTAGTGGGGCAGCACATTGAGGACTTCCAAAAATTGAATATAAGGGTAACTGATATTCCAGAGGAACACATGATCGATCTCTTCATAGGCACTTTAAAGGATAACATCCAACATGAAGTTCGTGTTTTGGAACCGGATTCATTAGAGAAGGCATTCAGGTTGGCAAGAAAAGTTGAATGTAAAATAATGGCGACAAGGAAGCCTACCACTCAATTCTATAAAGAAGGAAGTGTTGCTACGTCTATATTTCCACAACCTACAAGGTTGACACCACAACAATTGGAAGAAAAAAGAGCAAAATGGATTTGCTACAGTTGTGATAGCAAATACACTAAAGGTCATAAGTGTGCTAATAAGAAATTATTTTACATAGATTGTGAAGAGGAAGAAGAAAATGAACAAGAAGAGGATATACACCAGGAACCAACCCTAGAAGAGGAAGAAATGAATCCGACCATATCGTGTAATGCACTGGCAGGAATTATCACTCCTCAAACTCTCAATATAGAAGGAAAAATCAATAAGAAAAAGGTAATTGTGTTGATTGATTCAGGTAGCACCCATAATTTTATTCATTGTAAGGTAGCCAAGGAATTAAATTGTTTCCTATACCCAACACCAGAATGTCAAGTGATGGTTGCAAATGGAGGAAATATAAATTTCTATGGAAAATGCCATAATATCAAGCTAACCATGGGGGAATATATATTGACTAGTCCAATGCTTTCCATTCCTATGGGAGGTGCTGATGTTGTACTAGGAGTACAATGGTTACAATCTTTGGGGACGGTAGCTTTTAATTTTCAAGAAATTTTCAAGAAATTTTTTTCAGAAGGAAAGGAAGTCGAATTACGGGGTATTGAAGGGAATCTGGGAAGGATAATAAGCTCTAATGTCATGACAAAGCTTCTAAAGAAAGAAAAAAGAGGCGTAATTGCACAATTATGCTCACTAGAAGTTTCGACATCAAAATCATCTATTTCTGCAGATCTCCAACAAGTCTTGGACAATCATTCCAAGGTGTTTGAAACTCCCAAAGGACTCCCACCTATTTGTGATCATGATCATGTTATTCATTTGATTCCAGGAAGTGTTCCTCCAAACATCAGGCCTTATAAATATTCTTAATTCCAAAAGAGAGAAATTGAACGTATGATTGCAGAAATGTTAGAGGCGGGTATAATTCAACCTAGTCAAAGTTCTTTCTCTGCTCCTGTAGTATTGGTACACAAGAAGGATGCATCATGGCGAATGTATCTGGATTATAGGGAGCTCAATAAGCTCACCATTAAAGACAAATTTCCCATTCATGTGATTGATGAATTACTGGATGAATTACATGGAGCAATTTATTTTACCAAGTTGGATCTTCGTTCAGGATATCATCAAATTAGAATGAAGACTAAAGATATTCCAAAAACAGCATTTCGAACTCATGAGGCTCATTATGAATTTTTGGTCGTGCCTTTTGGTCTTACCAATGCACCTTTTACATCTCAAGGGCTGATGAATTCCATTTTCAAACCCTTCCTTAGAAAATTTGTGCTAGTATTTTTTGATGATATACTAATCTACAGCAGGTCTTGGAAGGATCATGTTGAACATGTTGATAGGGTGCTCAAACTATTGCAGAAGAAACAATTATATGCAAAAAAATGCAAATGTTTCTTTGGAGTACAAGAGGTGGAATATTTGGGTCGTATTGTATCTCAGGAGGGTGTTAAAGTAGACCCTAACAAAATTAAAGTCATTAAGGAATGGAAAGTCCCCACAACCATAAATAAGTTGCGAGGATTTCTCGAGTTAACAGGGTATTATCGCAAGTTTGTTAAGAATTATGGGAGAATAGCAGCACCTCTAACAACATTATTGAAGAAATATGCATTTTCATGGACTCCTGAAGCAACTAAGGCCTTTGAACATCTTAAAGAGGCAATGTACCTAGCACCGGTCTTAGCTACGCCAGACTTCACAAAAACATTTATTGTGGAGATATTTATTTAGGTCCCTATATCACTAGTATAGTCCTTTATTATGGTTATTTTAACCCCCTTATTGTTATTATTGAACCCTTGTAACCCCCATTTTTTTATTATTGTGCCCTTAAATTATTATTGTTAGGTCGGCTAGGATTACATTGTGGCCCACTAGGATTACATTATGGCCCCATGGACTCATATATATAGAAAGGAGGTTTTGTAAATTGTATCATCCAAGAATTGTTCATTTATGTAATGTATTGGAGGTTTCCCCCTCGAAGTGGCTTATTTCTAAGGCGTTCATATCTCTTTTCGTCTATTTTTGGAGCTGGTTACACAACATTTGGTATCAGAGCTTTGGATTCTAGGGTTTCGCTGCTCCAAACAGGTCATCGTGGCATTTGCGCTATAACTTTTTTTCTACGAAGCTTCAGAAGATGAAATTTTTAGGGTGCGAAGCTGAAATCTTGAGGACGTTTGTCTAAAAATTTCAGAGCTTGGTTCGCAATATTTTCAGAGATAGGATCTGTGGATGTTAGGTATTTTTTCAGGCTCCTAAACAGGTCATCATGGCATTGGCACTATAAAAAAATTTCTACGAAGGTTCAGAATCTGAAATTCATATGGTGCGAAGCTGAAATCCTGAAGAAATTCGTCAAAAAATTTCAGAGCTTTTTTCGCAATATTTTTGGAGATATGATCTGTGGAATGTAGTGATTTTTCAGGCTCCTGAATTTCATCTCAAAGAGGTGATCGTGGGAAAAGTTCAATAACTCTCTCTCTGGGCAACGGATTGGAGTGCCGTAAAAATTGGTTGCAATTACACAGACTGCAGTTTCATGGCTATCAATTTCAGAGATGAAGGACAAAACAGTGACATGTGGCAAGCCGTACAAGTTCGCTCTACTAAACTAGTCCAAAGTTGGGTCATTGTGGGAGATTGGAAATAACTTTGTCTTGAAGAATCCAAATCAGATCATATCTGTGGAATTTGAAAGACAGTTCAGAAGGATACTACAGCAGTGAATTTTAGATATTGAAGATTCTCAATTACAGAGATAATTCAATTTCAATACAGAGCTCCTAAAAAGCAAGTAAAAGGTGTGTATTTTTTTCCAATTGCATAAGTCTTGTTTGAAGAATCAAGTTGAATTGATTCCAAGAGAATATTGTAGAATAGATATCAGTATTGGATTGTAAAATGGCCCCTAAAAATAATTCAACTCCCATTAAGCCTTTAGAAGGCTCTACTATGACTCATGAAGACGAAGAATGGCAACATGACATATCAAAATTACAAGAGCAAGTGCAACAAATTTCGCTCTCGCAAAGAACAACAAAAAATGAAATGGAAGTTTTGAAGAAATGCATGGAAACTAAGATGGATCGTTTGAAGAAAGGCGTGGAAGCTAAGATGAATGGTTTGGAATCGAAGATGGATGGCATGGAAGTGGGCATGGAAGCTAAGATTGATGACATGGAATCTAAGATCGATGAAAACATGAAAGACAACATGGAAAACATGAAGAATGATCTAAAAGCATACATGGAAGGCTTGATGACAAGCTTAAAACAAGAAACGATTCCTAATGGCGGAAATATAGTAGAAAAACCTCATGATGAGAACAAAATAAATGTTAATCGTGATTTCATAACCTCTAATGTTGGCGAGAAGAACCACCATATTCCAAAAATGGATATGAGGAAGTTTGATGGAAAGGATCCTGTAACATGGATACTACAGATGGAGCAATATTTTGATCTCCATAATGTGCAAAACACACAAATGGTACGCATTGCAACTTTACATTTAGAACAAAATACATTTGTATGGTATCAATGGCTTTGCTCCCGTAAAAAAATTGTCACTTGGTCAATTTTTACGGAGGAAATGATAGCACATTATGAGGATACAAAGAGCAACACCTTCTTTAGCCAATTGATAAATCTCAAACAAAAGGGTTTAGTGGGGCGGCACATTGAGGACTTCCAAAAATTGAATATAAGGGTAACTGATATTCCAGAGGAACACAGGATTGATCTCTTCATAGGTACTCTAAAGGATAACATCCAACATGAATTTCATGTTTTGGAACCTGATTCATTGGAGAAGGCATTCAGGTTGGCAAGAAAAGTTGAATGTAAAATTATGGCGACAAGGAAGCCTACCACTCAATTCTACAAAGAAGGAAGTGTTGCTACACCTAGATTTCCACAACCTACAAGGTTGACACCACAACAATTGGAAGAAAAAAGAGCAAAAGGGCTTTGCTACAGTTGTGATAGCAAATACACTAAAGGTCATAAGTGTGCTAAAAAGAAATTATTTTACATAGATTGTGAAGAAGAAGAAGAAAATGAACAAGAAGAGGATACACAACAGGAACCAGCCATAGAAGAGGAAGAAATGAATCCGACCATATCATGTAATGCACTGGCAGGAATTACCACTCCTCAAACTCTCAAGATAGCAGGACAGATCAAGAAGGAAAAGGTAATAGTGTTGATTGATTCAGGTAGCACCCATAATTTTATTCATTGTAAGGTAGCAAAGGAATTAAATTGTTTCCTATACCCAGCACCAGAATGTCAAGTGATGGTTGCAAATGGAGGAACTATAAATTGCTCTGGAAAATGCCATAATATCAAGCTAACCATGGGGGAATATGTATTGACTAGTCCAATGCTTTCCATTCCTATGGGAGGTGCTGATGTTGTACTAAGAGTACAATGGTTACAATCTTTGGGGTCGGTAGCTTTTAATTTTCAAGAACTTTGCTTGAAATTTTTTTCAGAAGGAAAAGAAGTCGAATTACGAGGTATTGAAGGGAAGCCGGGAAGGATAATAAGCTCTAATGTCATGACAAACATTCTAAAGAAACAACAACGAGGCGTAATTGCACAATTATTCTCACTAGAAGTTCCGACATCAAAATCATCTATTTCTGCAGATCTCCAACAAGTCTTGGACAATCATTCCAAGGTGTTTGAAACTCCGAAAGGACTCCCACCTATTCATGATCATGATCATGCTATTCATTTGATTCCAAGAAGTGTTCCTCCAAACATCAGGCCTTATAGATATCCTTACTTCCAAAAGAGCGAAATTGAACGTATGATTGCAGAAATGTTAGAGGCGGGTATAATTCAACCTAGTCAAAGTTCTTTCTCTGCTACTATAGTTTTGGTACACAAGAAGTATGGTTCATGGCGAATGTGTCCGGATTATAGGGAGCTCAATAAGCTCACCGTTAAAGACAAATTTCCCATTCCTGTGATTGATGAATTATTGGATGAATTACATGGAGCAATTTATTTTACCAAGTTGGATCTTCGTTCAGGATATCATCAAATTAGAATGAAGACTGAAGATATTCCAAAAACAGCATTTCGAACTCATGAGGGTCATTATAACCTTAACTATAACCTAACCTTAACCTTGATGAAACCCATACCCATAACCTTAACCTGAACCTAACCTTAAAGTTAACCTTATATTTATCTTAAACTTAGCCTAACCTTACCCTTAACCTTTACCTTAACCCTAACCTTAAGGTTAAAATTATGGGTAAGGTAAGGGTCAAGGTTAGGGTTAGGTTATAGTTAAGGTCAATGTTAAGTTTAGGTTAAGGATAGGGTTACAAGTTTAGTGAGGTTAAGGTTAAGGTTATGTTAAGGGTAAAGTAAAGGTTATGATTATGAGAACGTTAAGGTTAAGGTTATAGTTAAGGTTAAGGTTAGGATAAGGTTAAGATAAGGTTAAGGTTAAGGTTAGGTTAAGGTTAAGATTAGGTTATGGGTTTAATTAGGTTAAAGTTAAGGTTAAGGTTAAGGTTAAGGTTAAGGGTAAGATATGGTTAAGGTGAAGGTTAGGTTAAGATCAAGGTAAAGGTTAAGGTGAAGGTGAAGGTTAGGGTTAGGTTATAGTTAAGGTTAAGATAAGGTTAAGGTTAAGGTTATGGTTAAGGTTAAGGTTAAGGTTAATGGTCAGTGACCTAACCCTAACATTGACCAAACCCTTAACCTTAAGCTTACCCTTACCCTTAACCTGAGCCTAAACCTTTACCCTCTCCTTAACCTTAACCTTAACCTGACCTTAACCTTGAATTTACCCTTAACCTTAACCTTATCTTAACCTTATCCTAAACTTAACCTTAACCTAACTATAACCTTACTCTTAACATTAACATTGACCTTAACATTAACCTAACCTTAACCTTAACCTTAATAATAACCTTATCTTTACCCTTAACCTTAACCTTAACCTTAACTTTAACCTAATTCTAACCTTAAATTTACCCTTAACCTAACCTTAACCTTAACCTAACGCTCACCTAACCTTGACCAAACCCTTAACCTTAAGGTTATGTTAATGGTAAGTTCAAGGTCAAGGTTAAGGTTACGTTACGGGTAAAGTCAAGGTTAAGGTTACGTTAAGGGTTTGGTGAAGGTTAAGGTTAGGTTAAGGTTAGGGTTAGGCTATAGTTAAGGTCAAGGTTAAGGTTAAGGTTAATGTTAAGGTTAATGTTAAGAGTTTGGTCAAGGTTAGGGTTAGGTTATAGTTAAGGTCAAGGTTAAGGTTATGTTATAGTTAAGTTTAAGGTTAAGGTTATGGGAAGGTTAATGTTAAGGTTAAAGTTAGGGCTAGGTTAAGGTTAAGTTTACTGGTTTATTAAGTTTAAGGTGAAAGTTAAGGTTAAGGTTAGGTTAAGGTTAAGGTTAAGGGTAAAGTCAAGGTTAAGGGTAAAGTTAAGGTTAAGGTGAAGGTTAAGGGTAAGGAAAAGGTTAAGGTTAAGATAAAGTTAAGGGTAAGGTTAATGTTAAGGTTAGGTTAAGGGTAAAGTTAAGGTTAAGGGTAAAGTTAAGGTTAAAGTTACAGGTAAGGTTAAGGTTAACATTAAGGCCAAGTTCAAGGTCAAGGTTAAGGTTAAGTTAGGTTAAGGTAAGGTTAAAGTTACGGTTATGGTTAGGGTAAGATTAGGGTTAGGTTATAGTTAAGGTTAAAGTTAAGGTTAAGGGTAAAGTTAAGGTAAAGGTTAAGGTTAGGTTATAGTTAAGGTTAAGGTTAGGTTAAGGGTAAATTTAAGGTTAAGATTAAGGTTAAGGTTACGGGTTTAGCAAGGTGAAGGTGAAGGTTAAGGTTAAGGTTAGGTTAAGGTTCTGGCAAGTACCCCAATTCTTTTTGTAAACAAGATTGAAGGGGATAGCATATGATTGCGATGTAATAGAGGGTCAAAGATACAACTGCGATTTACTTTGCAAACATATAAGTTGTATACTTTAGAAGAGTGGATCTCATCGCCAACTGCTTCTATAGTATTCTTCTCCAAGCTCAGCTCCTTGGCTATATGTTCAACTAGCTTTCATAAAGGGAGAAGGCCTATTTATATAGAGGGAAAGGGAGAGGTTAGGATCCTTATAATCATGGAAGGGAGGCCTATCTTTTACGAGTGTTCCACGGGAGGTAAAAACCACTACCTAAAGAGAGAGATCCATGGCTCATCAAATTAACCACTTCCAGTGACTCATCCCCGAGGTGGTTAGAAGGAAACTTCTCCCTCTATTTTTTAAAAAACATTCCTAAAACAACTTAGCGTGAGGGCTGCACTGAGACAAATTTCGAGGTGGCGTGGGCTCTAGTAAAAATCTTCCACATCGACACGAGGGATGAATTGGCTACTTGTGCCAAGGCCAAAACATAGGTTTTTTGTGCTTTTTGAGGAAATGTCATGTCTTCTCAACTTAGTGTTCCTAAATTGATGTTATAAATTGTCAACCAGGGCTAGTAAACTGTTGAAGTGAAGTGCACTATATGTGCCTAGGTATCTGCTTCCTACTTTGTTGTGTTTAGTGTTTTTCTAGTGTTTTTGGTTGTGTGTTTTTATGCTAAGAGGAAAAGAACTAAGTTGTTGGCAAAGGGAAGTTATTGGTCACACTAAAACATAGCAAAATCTATTCTAAACTATGTATAGCACCTAAGAACATAAAATGCTAATTCACAGATTGAAAAACTTGAAAAGAAAAAAAATAACTCATAACATGAACTCGGTCCAATTCATTTCATTATAAGTATGTTGGAACAACTTGAGAAAAGGATAATTTAAATACTATAGCTGAACTAAAATGCAATTAATCTCTGAAATGCTATAGTTCTATCTCATTCAGTGTTAGTGATATTTTGGAACAATTCATAAGAACAAGACTGGCTGTAACATTAGATGTAAGTGAGCATAAAACATAAAGTTTAGAAAACCGCCTAAATTAGGAACGAAACAGAGCTAAAGTTACTTATCTAAACAATATTCACAGAGCCTCTTGGGCAGTAGGGGCCCTCTACCACCAGATTAGCACACGAATCTCTTCAATATTTCTTCATATCATGTATTAAAGTTGTTCTTCTTTCATTAAAGGAAAACGCTTCCAAAAACAGAGTATTACAGTCTTGGACAACTTAACAATAAAACATCAACTAACTAACTGTCTCTCGGTTTCCCAAGTTATTATTATAAGAGAAATACATAACTGCCCTAGAGAAGAAATAGGGATAAGTGTCTTTTTCAATTATAATAAAATTAGAAATCTTGTGGAGGCCTCGTACTTTGCTGAAGACATCTGTAGAGTCCTTGTCCTGGTAGGAATCTACTTCTTAGTTTGGGTTTCCTCCACGTGCATAACCACTTGTAGATTTTTTCTCAGACTTCGTAGAGAGCAAGGAATGATGTAGGTGAGTTATTGAATTCAACCATATGCATTTTTCCTTTAAGTGACACCTGTAACCTATGTGAACATGAAGATAGTTGCGGAATAGGCGACTAGCTACAGAATGGCTGCATTCTGTAGCTAAGTCTAGTAAAAAATTACTACAAAAGCAAGACCACAAAAGTCTAGTAAGTCAGTTATTGTATGCATTCCTAAAGTCCCTTTAATCAATCCTATTGTTATTTTAAGCCTATAATTGATAAATAAAAAAGGAAATGAAATGAAATTTGGTGAAAGAAAAGGACATCTTTGGGGCTCAACATACCCCCACTGCAAAACTTTTGCATGTCCTCATGCAATCAATCCATGTATTATGAAAATTCTGCTAGGAAATCTAACCTCCTTTTTCTGATTTTCTTGGTGTTCAATGGGATCCTAGGTTTCCTTATGACCAACTTGAATCTCAAATTTATAAGTGCCCTACTCAACTTTTTGTTTTTCTTCTTCAACTTTTCACTAGCCTTGTACAATTTTTCCATTTGCAGAGAGAGAGTTGTGTTCATGTTACTCTTCAGTTTGACTTGTTCCCTTAAAATTTCATTTTCATTATTTATATGCCTATTGAGTACTTCTAATTCATATTTGTCTCTTCTTAGTACTTCAAATGCAGATCCTGGTGGACTAGGAGTTCTTCTTCTTCTTTCTGAGGCTCTCTTTTCTAATGACTCAACATAATTATAGATTTGTTGTTGTGTTGGGTCTATCTCCAGAGTTCCTTCATCAAGATCCTCTTTGTACTGGTACTCAGGAGATCTATCAGTTGGTGTCTCTTCATCTTCAATGTCTATGATGCCTGTTTTATTAACTGTTGTCTTCTTCAATATGCCTCTAAGCCTATGGCTTCGTCTTAGTTTATATGGTCCCTCACCTCTCTCCTTAGCATAATTTCTTATTATCTTTTCCTTTTTAAGTTGTTTCTTATTTTCAGCCAATTTCTTAGAGATAATCTCCTCACTGTCCTCTTGTATGGACTTACCAGTTTTAACTTCAACAGATTTGGAAATTTTCCCTCTTCTGCTTCTTCTTGCAAGTTTGCCTTCAAATGGAGATTCCTTGCATTCTTCAAAATGATTCCTCAAGAGGAACTCATCCCAATTGTCTCCCACCTTTCTCAAATGATGCTCAATTAGGATTTTAACTAGGCCATGGTGATACAAGGTGGTTTCCAAGAATTGAACTCTCTTTTGGACATTAGAAGCCATTCTCTTTAGGCTATGAAGTAAGAAAAAGGGTAAATTGATTTCTTCATCTAGGAAATGAATAATAAGCCGAATGTGATAAAAATATAGGGTACCAAACCTTCCCTCACAACTTATAAACTTTTGAAAAATGAGAAACATATTTTTCCATTTATTCTTCAGTGCTGAGCTAGGGATTCCCTTCTTGAAAACTGAAATATCCATAACTGGTGTTTTGAGAATCTTCCTCCATGCCTCATTGTGAAATTCCTTATTTTTGAACCATCGTTCACCTTGCCTTGGTAATTTTGCTACTTCTGCAATGAAGGATTATGTAATAGTGAACTTGACATCTCCTCTTTCAACTTCTGACCCGTTGAAGGACCGTGCAAATTTCTTGGTTACCTCCTTATGAAAACCATTGAAATTTTCCAAAAACTGTAACCACCCAACCTACTATAGCATCTCTCTAATATGTGGGTAACCCTCTAAGTATTTGGTTCCGACTTGTTCGGACCTTACAATGAGACCCATGGATTTTTTTCTCAACCTTAAATTTACTGCTCCATTATTGCTCTTCTATTCATGGTAAAAATGGCTATAGAGGGTTGTTTTCACCCCAAATATGACTTCTCTGTTTATGCAGCAGGAATTGGCTACAGAAAGATGACATGAAGTGGTTATGGGATGATTGGAATACGGTGAGGGTGATTCACATGAATTAATGAGTTTTTAGAGCTGTCATGGAGGAAAAGACCATGGAAAATCCTCGTGTGAATTTCAAAATCATCACTGAATATTTCGGATTAGTGACGTGACCTAATAGGTAACTTCAGTACTAACCATTAATTTTTAATAGATGATGATTTGGTATGGCGGAATGGAAGGGATTTTGTCCAAGGATTTTATGATAAGCTCAATCAATATGAATAATTAAAATAACTTTATGAAACATACATATAACTTAACCATACTATAACTTTCATAATCTTTTATCATAATAATTTCACAACTTTACCTTAGCCTTTCCTTTAATTTTTGTGGTTTTAATATGCTTTGTCTTCCTTTGAAAATCATTTATCTTTCAGTTTTCATAATCCCTTTGATTTTTCTTGTTGACATAGGTGTGCAGGATCAATTTGCTGCTGAACAAGTGGTTGTTGGATAGTTTCCTGCAGGATATCTGGCTGCAGAATGTTTGGCTGGCTGCAGAATGTCTAGCTGCAAAATATCTGGCTGTAGAATATACCTGTAGAAGATTTGAAACATGAAATGAAATGATTTGAAACATGGATGGAGTGTAGTATGAAATGAAATAAACTGGATCATGAAATATGGTGGAATGGAGCATGAGTGAAGTGAAATATAATGGAATGAAATGGATCATAGGTGTAAAGTGGAATGAAATATGAAAAGTGGCCTGCAACTTATGATTTGTAATACTCAATTGCAGGAAGAGTTCAAATTTAAAAATCTAAAATGAAAATGAAGTGGACCATGGAATGGAGTGAATGAAGTATGGATGAATGGAGTGAATTAAATATGGATGAGTGGAGTGAATGAAATATGAATGAAGTGAGACATGATGGAATGAAATGGATCATAAGTGGAATATGATATATAAAATGGGTCTGCACTTATGATTTTGTGATATCTGCTTGCAGGAAAAGAACAAATTTGAAAAGCTAAAGTGTCAGAAGGATTCTGATTTTCACTTTATCTTTTCTGTATAAACATGCTAATCAGTGATTAGTTTTCATGTTTATACTTTATTTATTTATTTATTTTCATGCATTTGAATTCAGAAAATTCAATTAAGTTGATGAAGAAGAAAAAAATTTCTTCATTAACTTCACATCATTGTTTTCCTGGAATCCCTTGAAAAATTCTTCTCTTGAAAGTGGCTTATGATACAGCTTCAATATATGACCATTTGCAAGAAAAGTGACCTTCTCTTCATCTATTGTCCTGATTTTTATTGCTCCATTGTCAAAAAATTTCATAATTTCATATGGCCCAAGCCAATGTGTTTGGAATTTACCTTGAAAATCTTTAAACTTTGAATCAAACAAGAGGGCCCAGTCACCTTCTTTGAATTTCTTTTCCTTGATGTACTTATCATTCCATCTAGTCCTTTGTTGTTGGACTATACTTGTTTTCTAGACTGCATCTTGTATGATCTCATCCAATTCATTAATTTTCTCCAATCTGTGCTTTTGTGCCTCTGTTAGATCAAGTCCTAGCTGAACTGCCATTTTAAAAGTTTTAATCTAAAACTCTATGGGAAACAAAACTTGTTTTCCATAAACAAGTTCATAAGGAGTATGACCTGTTGTGCATCTCCATGTAGTTCTGTAGGCCCATAAAGCTTCAGGAAGCCTATCTGCCCAATCTCTTCTATGTAAATGAACAGTCTTTGTTAGGATCCCTTTGCTTCCACTTGACCATTTGCTTGTGGATGATACGGAGTAGATTTTCTTTGTCTGATTTTGTACCTCTCCATCATTTGTTCCACTAGCCTTGATGTGAATTGAGCTCCTTGA
The DNA here is from genome assembly GCA_034641835.2 of Pinus albicaulis. Taxonomy (NCBI): domain Eukaryota; kingdom Viridiplantae; phylum Streptophyta; class Pinopsida; order Pinales; family Pinaceae; genus Pinus; species Pinus albicaulis. The sequence goes on along the minus strand of JAXQQM020077003.1, from coordinate 74,273 downwards.
TCTGTAAAAATTTCTCTTGGGACACCAAAACGAGTAAAAATTTCCTCAAAAATAAAATTAACTACAGATAATTCAGTAGCAAAAAGTAATGGCTTGGCCTCTACCCATTTTGTAACATAATCAGTGCAAACTAATATATATTTCTTTTGTCTTGATGGAGGACTAATATGTCCTACAAAATCTAAAGCCCATTTCTCAAAAGGTTCAATATGTACCTGAGGCTGCAATGGCATCTCACCTGAAGGAGAAGGTTTCCCTACCCTTTGGCAACTGTCACACCTTTTGACATACTCTTTAGCATATTTAAAAATGGATGGCCAATAGTATCCTAAATGAAGGACCTTATAAGCTATCCTTTTATTAGCAAAGTGTCTGCCACAAGGTTCATCATGACATGCCTTGAGGATCTCAGACATCTCATCTTCCCGAACACATCTCCTAATGAAAAAATCTGTACCTGTTTTGTATAACTCATTAGCAACCCATGAATATTTTGCGTTGTCATAAATGATCTTTATTTTGTCTCTTGCATTCATTATTGAAGGAAATTTCCCCGAAACTAAATAATTAGCAATGTCAGCAAACCAAGGAGTTTGAGTAGAAATTTCAAAAAGATATTCATCAAGAAATCGATCTTCAACTGGAGTATTGTCTTTGATGTTTTGGAGTCTAGATAGGAAATCATCTACTGTGTTTTGTTTCCCAGGCCTATCTAGAATGGTAATTTTGAATTCCTGTAAAAGCAATAACCATCTTATGACTCTTCCATTAGTAATTGATTTGTTCATTAGATATTTAATTGCAGAGTGATCTGTGTGAACAAAAGTTTCATATCCTGTTATATAGTGTCTAAATTTTTTTATGGCATGAACAACAGCTAAGAACTCTTTTTCAGTTACAGTATAATTTAACTCTGAAGGAGTCAAATTTTTACTTGTATAGTAGATGGCATAAGGAATCAGGTCTTTTTGTCCCAATACCGCTCCTAAAGTTGTATCTGAGGCATATGTTGAAATATGAAAAGGTAACTTCTAGTTAGGTCCCCTAAAATACGTGCTTCAGAGATTTTTGTTTTCAGGGTCTCAAAGGCTAACTCACAATCATGATTCCACTTGAATTCACAGTCCTTGGTAAGTAATTTGAAAAGTGGAGATGCTATCTTGGTGAATTTTTCTATAAAACTTCGATAATATCCTGTAAATCCTATAAAAATCCTAACATCTTTTTGACAACTTGAAACAGATAAGTTAGATATTACTTCAACTTTTGACTCATCAACTCTAATCCCATCCCTTGAAATGTGATGCCCCAAAATAATTCCTTCAGTAAACATCATAAAACACTTCTCATGACTTATTGAAAGATTTTCTTCTTTACATATCTTTAAAAAAATTTCCAAGTTTACTAAGGCTTCTTCAAATGTGCTTCGATAGACTGTGAAATCATTCATATATACCTCTACACAATCATGTATTAGATCTGAAAATATTTCTAGTACTGCCCTTTGAAATGTTGCAGGTGCATTGCATAGTCCAAATGGCAATACTCAGTAAGCATAGGTATCTCAAGGATAGGTAAATGTGGTTTTGTCTTGATCTTCAAGTGCTACTTGAATTTGATTATAACCACTAAACCCATCTAAAAATGAGAAGTACTTTTTTCCAGCTAATGTATCTAACACCTGATCTATGAAAGGTAGGGGGAAATGATCTTTAAGAGTAGCTTTGTTTAATTCCCGGTAATCAATACATACCCTCCATTTACCATTTTTCTTTGGCACAATTACCAAAGGAGAAACCACTGACTATCTGAAATGGGATAGATAAAGTTGACATTTAACAATTTCTGCAATTCTTCTTTAACAATCTCCCTAAGATTTGGATTCATCCGTCTCTGAGGTTGTCTAATTGGTTTACAATTTTCCTCTATGTAGATGTGATGAGTGCAATTCTTAGGACTTATCCCTTTCATATCAGTGTACTCCCATGCATATGCAGAAGAATGTCTCTGTAATATCTTGACTAGCTTTTCTTGTTGACATTTCTATAGGTTCTTGTTTATGTTTAAAGTTTTACATGGAAATATCTCATTTGTAGAGCTGCCAAATTTATCCATGGAATAAAGAGACATCTGTCTTGATGATAAAAACTCAATGTTGGATTCTTCTTTAAATTGTTCATGTTTGTATTTCGAAGAGGATTCAAAATTTTCTAAGGTATTCAGGATCTAGCTGTCTTCACTAATTTCTGAAATTGTGAAGAGAGGTTGTATGTCTTCTTCATCCTCAATCCATTGAGTATCATGTAATTCTGTAATTGTCTTTACTGGAGGATACAAGGTAAATTTATTGGTTGAAATACCATCAGAGATGTACATATCATCAGATCTACAACTAATAAAAGCATCACCTGCAGCTAACCAAGGTCTTCCTAATATAATAGGATGCCCTCCTAGATTATTCTTAGGAGTTAGGATCATAAAATCCACAGGATACTCCCAAGAATCTAGGGACACTGGAATGTCTTCTATTACCCCATCAGGTTTGATCACAGATCTGTATGCTAATTGTAATAATGTGGGTGTAAAAATAAGATTAGGAAGTTTCAGTTTATCCATGATTTGTCTACTCATGATATTGATTGCTACTCCTAAATCAATGAGTGTGTTTTGGATCTCAATTCCATTGATGTGAATTTTAACAACTGGATTTCTTGGGTCTAGATACTTTGGAATAGAAATCTTACCCATCATGATATCTGCTATTTTTCCTGCTAGTTGAATTTTCTTTGTCTCTCTTATTCTTTTTCTTGTTTTCTTCATGCTCAAATCCTTTATTGTCTTTGCTAAAATTGGAATTTCCTTGATAGCTTGCAATAATGGGATCTTAATACGAACATTTCTCAGCTCATCTAGGAAATCATAATTAGGCACCATAATTTTTTTTTCTACACCCCTATCAATTTGTAATCTTTCTGTAAAGGGAGGTGTAGAGATGGATGTTGATGGCTGCTCTAATATATGAGTTGAAATTATTGGCTCTTTTTGTTTTAATTTTTCAATATTCGGGTCTTGAAAAGATGTGTCTTCTTCAAGAATTTTATTCACCCGTAGAGAATCTTCCTTAGAGTTGTTTTGTTCTTGTATGATTACAGAAGGTTTCTTCTTTTCAAGTATACTTCCAGACCTAAGTTGAACATCATTAAGGTCTAAAGGAGTGATCAAATAGGTTGGAAATTGTTGGCCTTCTATCATGTATGTGTTATGAGCATTTTTATCGTTGGGTTTTGGTATGGGTTGGGCAGGAAACTAATTTTTTTTCTAAGGAAATGGTAATGGAAGTGGTGAATTTTGATGTTGTGGATTTTGAGGATTTTGTTGAGGATTTTGTTGAAGATTTTGTTGAGGAGGGAAATGTGGATATGGTGGATAGGATGGTGGATATTGATAGTACTGAGAGTATCTTCCATAGGGATTTTGTGCTCCTTGTGCCCAATTTTGAGATTGATTTTGGAATTGGGGCCAAGGTTGCTGCCAAGAATTCCAATTTCGTGGGGGTTGATTATACTGCTGATCATGGAATCCTTATGTTTTAGGTCCTTTCCAAGGCCTCCTAGATACAAAATTCAGAGATTCTATGGAATTTGTAGGGGTTTTTTCTTGAAAGAAAACTTTAAGACTAGGAAGTGAAGGAAAAATCTTGGTCTCATGTTTTTTTGAACAAATTACACATGTCTCTACTACTTTTGCATCCAAAGGGCACTCTCTCAAGGCATGATTCTTTCTACATTTGGGACAAAAGACTGCTAAGGCATCAGATTCAGATTTTTTCTTGTTTTGTAGCTTGAGGGTGTGTATTTTCTCATTAAGACTCCCTAAAATTTTAGATTTGAATTCATCAAGCATATGTTCTATTTTTGCCCTACTTACTGTCCCAGAAGCAAACTTACTCGCCCTTGCAAGAGCAGGGTCTCTTGGTTCTTTTACAATTTTAGATTTCCCTCTTGAAAGGTTGATACATAACTCAGCTATTTCAGGTAATGTGAGCTGAGAAATATCCCCTTTTCCCATCATATTAAGGATATCTAGCCATTCATCCCTAATTGTCTTCAACAAGAGAGCTTTCAAGGTATCTTGGTCTAGGTTTTCCATTTTTTCTCTTTTGATGTTGTAGTTAAACCTCTCCAACAAATCTTCCAGGTTTTCATCCTCTTTTTGTAGCATTTTAAACACTTCCTCCTTATGGTTGACTAGCATACAGTAATCCAAATACCTCTCTAGAAATGCATGTTTCATGTCTTCCCATGTCCTAATAGAACTGTTGATCAAACTCATAAACCATTTTAATGTTGCTCCTTTCAATGTTGAAAGGAATAGTTTACGTTTTTGGGAATCTTGTAAGTAATCATAGGCTCTACATAGGACTTCAAATTCAAATAGGAAGGTTTCAGGATCTTCACTTTTGAGTCCATAAAAGTTTGGAAGGACAGAGGGTGAAATTTTTTTCATAGTTGCATTGGTTTCTTTATCTAGTATAAGAAACCCAAAAGAGCTTCCCATTTCCCTTCTACCTCTTCCTTTGCCTCCTTCTTCACCTCTACCTCCTTCTCCTTCTGCACCTCTACCTCCTTCTCCTCTACCTCTACCTCTACCCCCTCCAAATAGTGTATGTTCTCCATTAAGGACTCCTCCTCCCCCTTCTTCTTCCATGGTTGATTCTCCTGTAGAAGTGGAAATGTTTATGTCTCTAGCAGGGATTCTTGAATCTTCTTCTAGGACAGGTTCAGTGGATGAAGTGGAAGGTCTCTCTGATGGAATATCTAATCTTAAGCCTTCTAGAAGTCTGTGATCAGTATAGGATGGGATGTGGGTTTTAGTTGGAGGTGTGCTGCCTCTTGGTCTTGGTGGAACAAGTGGTGTTATAGGAATCAAGCTTCTGCTTTTTATGAATCTACCACTTGAGTCTCTTTCTATACACATATCATTGTTTTTGGGAGGTAATAAACAAGGCTACCTAGTTACACTTCCCCGAAAATGGTGCCAAAATGTCTTCTCAACTTAGTGTTCCTAAATTGATGTCATAAATTGTCAACCAGGGCTAGTAAACTGTTGAAGTGAAGTGCACTATATGTGCCTAGGTATCTGCTTCTTACTTCGTTGTGTTTAGTTTTTTTCTAGTGTTTTTGGTTTTTTGTTTTTATGCTAAGAGGAAAATAACTAAGTTTTTGGCAAAGGGAAGTTATTGGTCACACTAAAACAGAGCAAAATCTATTCTAAACTATGTATAGAACCTAAGAACACAAAATGCTAATTCACAGATTGAAAAACTTGAAAAGAAAAAAAATAACTCATAACATGAACTCAGTCCAATTCATTTCATTAGAATTATGTTGGAACAACTGGAGAAAAGGATAAGCTTAATGCAATGAGGTTCTTCTAAGTAAACAACAACTTACAATATCACAGAGAAAATCTCATACATGGCTAGAAATTTTTTGGAACACATTTGCAAAAGATTATCTGCAACATATTAAGGAACCCTACTCTAAATTAACTTATGACACTAAAATTAATCCATTTTGCAACTCAAAATGTCACTATTAAGCCTCATTCAAGGGTTAGAAATCTTTTGGAATAGTTTTGGAAAAAAGGCAAGTTTGTAAAATTATGAGAAATTGCAAAACAGTCAAGACTTCAAAATGACATTACCAATTCTTGTTCCTATGATAATGATGTATTAGCAGAGATTAAGAACAAGATTATTTTGTAAATAATGAAGGCCTTTAAGTCTAATGTAACAGAACTAGAATACAACTAGCTAATAAAACTTAAAATACATTAAACAAAACCGAACTAATATGCAATTAACCTCCGAAATACAACAGCTGAACTAAAATGCAATTAATCTCTGAAATACTACAGTTCTATTTTAGTCAGTGTTAGTGATATTTTGGAACAATTCATAAGAACAAGACTGGTTGTATTCTAGTTGACCTTAACCATAACCTAACCCTAACCTTGACCAAACCCTTAACATTAACCTTAACTTAACCCTAACGTTGACCAATCCCTTAACATTAACCTTAACCTTAACCTAGTTGTAACCTTAACCTAACCTTAAACTTAACCTTAACCTTAGCATAACCATAACCTTAACCTAGTTTTAACCTTAACCTAACCTTAAACTTAACCTTAACCTTAGCATAGCCATAACCTTAACCTTAACCTAACCCTAACCTTAACTTTACCCTTAACCTAACCTTAACCTTAACCTAACTCTAACCTTAACTTTACCCTTAACATTAACCTTAACCTTAACCTTAACCTGATCTTAACATTAACCTAACTATAACCTTAACCTAACCCTAACCTTACATTAACCTTAACATTAAACTTGCCTTGATCTTAACTATAACCTAACCCTAACCTTGACCAAACCCTTAAGCTTAACCTTAACCTTTACCCTAACCTTACCCTAACCTTATCTTAACCTTAACCTAACCTTAACCTTGGCTTTACCCTTAACATAACCTTAACCTTAACCTAACCTTAACCTAACCCTTAACCTTACCTTGACCTTACCCTTAACTTAATCTCAACCTTAACCTTGAACCTAACCATAACCTTAAACCTTAATCATAACCTTTACCTAACCTTCACCTTAACTATAACCTAACCCTAACCTTAACCTTAACCTAACATTAACCTTGACCTTAACTATAACCTAACCTTAACCTTGACCAAACTCTTAACGTAACCTTAACCTTGACATTACCCTTAACATAACCTTAACCTTGACCTTAACCTTACCCTTAACATTAACCTTGACCTTAACTTTACCCTTAACCTTAACCTATCCTTAACCTTAACCTTGACCTTAACCTTAATCTTAACCTTACCTTGACCTAACTTTAAGCTGAAGCTTAAGCTTAAGCTTAAATTTGCCCTTAACCTAACTTTAAGGGTTTAATCAAATTAAGGTTAGGTTAAGGTTAAGGTTAAGAGTTTGGTTAAAGTTAGGTTAAGGTTAAGGTTAAGGTTAAGGGTTTGGTCAAGGTTAGGGTTAGGTTATCATTAAGTTTAAGGTCAAGGTAAAGGTTAACCTTAACCTAACCTTCCCCTAACCTTAACTATAACCTAACCTTAACCTTAACCTAAAACTTTACCCTTAACCTAACCGTAACCTTAACCTTAACCTTAAACATAACCTTAACCTTAACCTTAACCTTGAACTTAACCTTAACATTAACCTTAACTTAACTATAACCTTAACCTTCACCTTAACTTTAACCTTAACCTTGAATTTACCCTTAACTTAACCTTAACCTAACCTTAACCTTAACCTTACCCCTAACCTTAACCCTAACCTTAACCTTAGCCTAACCATAAATTTTACCTTAACCTTAACCTAACCCTAACCTTAACTTTACACTTAACCTAACCTTAACCTTGACCTTGACCTTAACCTTAACTTTACCCTTAACCTTGACCTTACCCTTAACCTTCACTATAACCTAACCTTAACCTTAAGGTTAGGGTTAGGTTATAGTTAAGGTCAAGGTTAAGTTTAAGGTTACGGGTTTAGTCAGGTTAAGTTTAATGTTAAGGGTAAGTTCAAGGTCAAGGTCAAGGTTATGTTAAGGTAAACTCAAGGTTAAGGTTACGTTAAGGGTTTGGTCAAGGTTAAGGTTAGGATTAGGTTATAGTTAAGGTCAAGATTAAGTTTAAGGTTAAGAGTAAGGTTGAGGTTAGGTTTAAGGTCAATGTTAAGGTTAATTCTAAGGTTTTAGTAAAAGTGAGGGTTAGGTTATAGTTAAGTTCAAGGTTAAGGTTAAGTTTAAAGTTATGGGAAGGTTAAGGTTACGGGTTTAGTCAGGATAAGGTTAGGTTAAGGGTAAAGTCAAGGTTAAGGTTAAGGGTAAATTTAAGGTTAAGGTGAAGGTTAAGGGTAAGGTTAATATAAGGTTCACGGTAAGGTTAAGATTAAGTTTAGTTTAAGTGTAAAGTTAAGGTTAAGGGTAAAGTTAAGGTTAAGGTTACGGTTAAGGTTAAGGTTAAGGATAAGGTTAAGGTCAAGGTCAATGTTAAGATTAAGTTAGGTTAAGGTAAGGTTAAGGTTATGGTTAGGATTAGGTTATAGTTAAGGTTAAGGTTATGGTTAAGGGTAAATTTAAGGTCAAGTTAACCTTCCCCTTAACCTTCACCCTTAACCTTAACCTTAACCTTGACCTTGACTATAACCTAACCTTCACCTTAACCTTAACCTTACCTTTACCTTAACCTTAACCTAACCTTCCCATAACCTTTACATTAACCTAACTTTAAACTTAACCTTCCCCTAACCTTAACCTTAACCTTAACCTTACCCTAACCTTAACCTTAACTTTACCCATAACCTTAACCTTACCCTTAACTTAACGTTACTCTTGACCTTGACCAAACCCAAACCTAACCTTAACCTTATCTTAACCTTAACCTTCCCATAACCTTAACCTTAAACTTAACCATAACCTAACCTTAACCTTGACTTTACCCTTAACATAACCTTAACCTTAACCTTAACCTTCCCATAACCATAACCTTAACCTTAACCTTAACCTTACCCTTACCCTTAACATTACCCTTAACCTTATCTTAACCTTAACCTAACCTTAACCTTGAATTTACCCTTAAGGTAACCTTAACCTTAAGGGTAAAGTTAATTTAACCTTACACTTAACCTTACCTAATATTAAACTTAACCCCTAACCTAACATTACCTTAAACATAACCTTAACCTAACCTTAACCTTAACCTTACCCTTAGCCTTAACTTAACATTACCTTCACCTTAACCTTCCCAAATGCTTAACCTTAACCTTAACCTAACCTTAACCCTAACCTTGACCTTGAATTTACCCTTAACGTAACCTTAACCTTAACTTTAACCTTACTAAACCCATACCCTTAACCTTATCTTAACCTTAACCTTTACTTAACCTTAAGGGTTAGGTTAAGGTTAAGGTTATGGGAAGGTTAAGGTTAACCTTGAATTTACACTTAACCTAACCTTAACCTTAACTATAACCTAAATCTAACCTTGAGGGTAAAGTTAAAGTTAAGGTTAAGGTTAAGGTCAAGGTTAAAGTTAAGTTAAGTGAAGGTAAGGCTATGGTTAGGATAAGGATAAGGTTAAGGTTAAGATAAGGTTAAAGTTATGTTAAGGATAAAGTCAAGGTTAAGGTAAAGGTTAATGTGAAGGGGAAGGTTAAGGTAAGCGTAAGGTTAAGGTTACGTTAAGGTAAAGGTTATAGTTAAGGTTAGGGTTAAGGGTAAAGTCAAGGTTAAGGTTAGGTTAAGGTTCAAGTTACGGGTTTAGTCAGGTTAAGGTTACATTAAGTTAAAGTTTAAGGTTAAGGTTATGTTAAGGTAAAGGTTATGGTTAAGAGTAAAGTCAAGGATAAGGTTAGGTTAAGGTTAAGTTAAGGGTAGGTTATAAAGAAGGTTAAGGTTAAGACCTGTAACCTTAAACCTTAACCTTAACCTAAACTTAAACATAACCTTATCTTAACCTTAACCTAACCTAACCTTAAGCTTACCTTAACCATAACCTTAACCCAACCTTAACCTTAACCTTCCCATTAACCTTATCTTAACCTTACCCTAACCATAACCTTAACCTTGACCTTAATGATAACCTAATTATAACCTTGACCAGACCCTTAACATTAACCTTAACCTTAACCTAAAATAAACCCTTAACCTTAACCTTAACATTAAGCTTAACCCTAACCTTACCCTAACCATAACCTTAACCTTACCCTAACCTTACCCTAACCATAACCCCAACTTTAACCCTAACCTAACCTTAACCAAACCCTTAACCTTAACCTAACCTTAACCAAACCCGTAACCTTAACCTTATCGTTAACCTTAACCTAATCTTAACCTTGACTTTACCCTTAACCTAAACTTAACCTTAACTATAACCTAACCCTAACCTTGACCTTAACTTTACCCTTAACCTTGATCTTAACCTTAACCTTGACCGCGACCTTAACCTTAACCTTAACCTTAACCTTAACCTTATATTACCATTAACCTAACCTTAACCTTAACTATAACTTAACCCTAACCTTGACTTTACCTTAACATAACCTTAACCTTAACCTTAACCTTCCCATAACCATAACCTTAACCTTAACGTGACTAAACCCATAACCTTAACATTAACCTAACCTTAACCTTGACCTTAGCTATAACATAACCCTAACATTGACCAAACCTTAACTTTAACCTTCCCATAACCTTAACCTTAACCTATCCTTAACCTTAACCTTAACTATAACCTAGCCCTAACCTTGACCAAACACTTAACCTTAATCTTAATCTTAACCTTAGCCTTTACCTAACCTTAACCTTAACCTAACCCTAACCTTACCCTAACCTTTACCCTAATCATAACCTTAACTTTACCTTTAACCTAACCATAACCATAACCATAACCACCTTAACCTTAACCCTAACCTTAACCTTGACTTTACCCTTAACCTTAAGGTTACGGTTTTATTCTTACCCTTAACATTAACTTATCCTTAACCTTAACCTTAACCTAGACCTAATTGTTAACTTAACCTTAACCTTAACTATAACCTAACCCTAAACTTAACCATCATTATAACCTAACCCTAACCTTAACCTTAACCTTAACCTTACCCTAACCTTAACCTTGACCTTAACTTTAACCTGACTAAACATGTAACCTTAACCTTACCTTAACCTAACTTTAACCTTAACCTTAACCATAACCTTAACATTGACCAAACCATTAACCTTAACCTTACCTGATTAAACCCGCAACCTTAACCTTAACCTTAACTTGACTAAACCGGTAACCTTAACCTTAACCTTAACCTAACCTTAACCTAACTATAACCTTACCCTTAACCTAACTTAAACTTAACCTTGACCTTGACCTTGACCTTAACCTTAACTTTAACCTTAACCTCACTAAACTCGTAACATTAACCTTACCCTTAACCTTAACCTGAACCTTTACTCTTAACCTTAACCTTAACCTTAGCCCCTTAACCTTAACCTTATCCTAACTTTAACCTTAACTAAAACATAACCCTAACCTTAACCAAACCCTTAACCTTAACCTTAACCTTGATTTTACCCTTAACCTAACCTTAACCTTAACTTTACCTTAACCATGACTTACCCTTAACCTAACCTTAACCTTAACCTTATCTTAACCTTAACCTAACCTTAACCTAACTATAAACTTACCTTAACCTAACTTAACCTTCACCTTTACCTTGACGTTAACCTTCACCTTATCTTAACCTTAACCTATCCTTAACCTAACTATAACCTTACCTTAACCTAACTTAACCTTAACCTTCACCTTGACGTTAACCTTAACTTTAACTTTACCTTAAGCTTAAGGGTTTAGTCAAGCTAAGGTTAAGGTTAAGGTTAAGTTAAAGGTTAAGTTTTGGTTATAATGAAGGTTAAGGTTAAGGGTAAGGTTAGGGTAAAAGTTCATGTTAAGGTTAAGGTTAGGCTAAAAATTCATGTTAAGGTTAAGGTTAAGGTTTAAGGTTGCGGTTAGGTTAAGGTTAAGGTTAAGGTTAGGTTAAGGTTAGGGTAAGGTTAAGGTTAAGATAAAGATAAGGTTAACGTTAATGTTAGGGTAAAGGTTAAGGTTAAGGTTAAGGTTAAGGCTAAGGTTAGGTTAACGTTAAGTTAAGGGTAAAGTCAACCTCTAACCTTAACCTTAACCAAAACCGTAACCCTAACCTTGAATTTACCCTTAACTTAACCTTTACCTTAACTGTAACCTTAACCTTGCCTTAACCTAACATAACCTTAACCTTGACCTTGACCTTAACCTTAACCTTAAATTCACCCTAACTTTAAGGGTTTAATCAGGTTAAAGTTAAGGGTTTGGTCAAGGTTATGGTTAGGTTGAGGTTAAGGGTGAAGGTTAAGGGTAAGGTTAAGGTTAAGGTTAGGTTAAGGGTAAAGTTAAGATTAAGGTTAGGGGAAGGTTAAGGGCAAGGATAGGGTAAGGTTAAGGTTAAGGTCGTGGTCAAGGTTAAGGTTAAGTTAGGTTAAGGTAAGGTTAAGGTTACAGTTAGGTTAAGGTAAGGTTAGGTTAAGCTTAAGGTTAGCTTAAGGTTAATATTATGTTAAGGGTAAAGTTAAGGCTAAGGTTAGGTTAAGGGTAAAGTCGAGGTTAAGGTTAGGTTAAGGGTAAGGGTTTGGTCAAGGTTAAGGTTAGGTTATAGTTAAGGTGAGGTCAAGGTTAAATTTAAGGGTTTGCTCAAGGTTAGGATTAGGCTATAGTTAAGGTTAAGGTTAATGGTAAAGATAAGGTTATTGTTAAGGTTAAGGTTAGGGTTAGGTTATAGTTAAGGTTAAGATTAGGTTAAGGGTAAAGTTAAGGTTAAGGTTATAGTTAAGGTTAGGCGAAGGTTTTAGTTAAGGTTAAGATAAGGTTAGGTTAAGGGTAAAGTTAAGGTTAGGTTAGGTGAAGGTTAAGGTTAAGTTTAAGGTTAAGGTTAAGGGTATGGTCAAGGTTAGGGTTATGTTATAGTTAAGGTTAGGTTAAAGTTAGGATAAGGGTAAAGTCAAGGTTAATGTGAAGGTTAAGGGTAAGGTTAAGGTTAAGGTTATGGTTTTAGTGAGGTTAAGGTTAAGGTTAAGGGTTTGGTCAAGGTTAGGGTTACTTTAAGGTTAATTTTAAGGCTAGGTTAAGGGTAAAGTCAAGTTTAAGGTTATGGTTAAGGTTAAGGTTAAGGTTATGGTTAGGTGAAGGTGAAGGTTACAGTTAGGTCAAGGTTAAGTTTAAGGTTAAGTTAAGGTTAAGGGTAATATAAGGTTAAGGTTAATCTCAGGCTTAATATTAGTTTAAGGTTAAAGTCAAACCTTAACATTAACCTTATGTTTAACCTTAACCTTCCCCTAACCTTAACCCTAACCTGAACCTTAACCTTAACCTTAACATAACCTTAACCATAACATTAAACTTAACTATACCCTTAAACTGACCTTAACCTTAACCTAACCATAACCTTAACTTTACCCTTAACCTAATCTTAACCTTAACGTAACCTTAACCTTGAATTTACCCTTAACCTAACCTTAATCTTACCTTAACCTTTACCTAACCTTAACCTTAAGCTTAAGCTTAACCTTAACCTTAACCTTAACCTAACCTTAACCTTGACCTTAACTATAACCTAACCCTAACCTTGATCAAACCCTTAACCTTAACCTTAACCTCACTAAACTCGTAACCTTAACCTTAAGGTTATGGTTAAGTTTTGGTCAAGGTTAGGGTTAGGTTATAGTTAAATTCAAGGTTAAGGTTAGGTTAAGCTTAAGCTTAAAGTTTGTTGAGTAACCAGCTCCAAAATAGAAGAAAAGAGATATCAGCACCTTAGAAATAAGCCACTTCGAGGGGGAAACCTCCAATACATTAAATAAATGAAAAATTCTTGGATGATATAATTTACCAAACCTCCTTTATATATATAGGAGTCCATGTGGCCATAATGTAATTCTAGTCGACCTAAAAATAATAATTTAGGGGCACAATAATAACAAAATGGGGGTTACAAGGGTACAATACTAAGAATAAGGGGGTTACACTAATAACAATAACGGACTATACTAGTAGTACAGGGACCTAACATGTCCCTCTCCTTCAAAAAAGTGTTGTCCTCAACGCTTGAGTAGCTCTGGGTGCTTCTGTATAAAATTTTCATCCTCCCATGTATAATCTTCAGTGGGTAAGTTCTTCCACTTGACGAGATACTCTCAAATTGATCAATTCCGTAGCTGTCGAGTTCTTGTTTCCGTGACCGCGTCAGGTTCCAATATGATTTTTCCTTCCTCATCAAGTTCTGGCAATATTGTTTGAACTGGAATATTTTCACCTATAACCTTCTTTAAGCATGAAACATGGAAAACTGGATGCACTCGCGAAGAAGCAGGAAGCTCCAATTTGTATGCCATAGTACCAATATTTTGCAACACCTTCTAAGGACCATAGTACTTTGGCGATAATTTATTATCCTTCTTAGCTTGCTTGAGGGAAATTTTTTTGTATGGTTGTAGCCATAAAAATACCCAATATCCTACAACAAAAATTCTCTCGCTGCGATGTTGATCTGCTTGTTGTTTCATTCGATTTTGGGCCAAATTCAGGTTATCCTTTAAGATTTGGAGAACTTCTTGTTGATGCTTGATGTGATATTCCACTGCTTGAACCTTCAAATTTTCCCTTAAATATTATGTGATGGATGGTGGATGATATCCATAAAGTGCCATAATTGGGGTCATTTTTTCTGCAATATGGAAGGAAGTGTTATACCACCATTCAGCGAGAGGTAACCACTTGACCCATTGTGTTTGTTTATCAGATACAAAGAAACGAAGATATCGTTCCAAACATTTATTTACTATCTTAGTTTGACCATCATTTTGAGGATGATAAGATGAGCTATGAGCTAATTGAGTACAAAAACAAGAAAATAACTCTGTCCAAAAATTTCCAGTAAAAATGGGATCTCTGTCGCTCACAATAACCCTTGGGCTTCCATGTATCTTTTGAATTCTGTCCATAAATGTAGTAGAAATTGTACTTGCTTTAAATGGATGAGATAATGCACAAAAGTGTGCATAATTGGTATGTCTATCAACTACCACCATGATGACACTCTTTCTTTCAGACTTAGGTAAAACTGTGATAAAATCCATTGAAATCTCCTCCCAACGTTGACTTGGAATGGATAAAGGTTGTAGAAGTCCCGGGGTCTTAATCGTCTCAACTTTATTATACTGGAAAACCAAACATTCCACCACAAAATTTTGAATATCAAAGTTAAGGCCATCCCAAAAAAATTCTTTCTTCACCCTGTGGTAAGTTTTTAAAAATCTTGAGTGTCCTCCTAAAGCAGAAGTGTGCAATTCCAGAAGAATCTTTTGTTTTAGTTGGGAATTCTTACAAAGATATAAGCGATCTTTGTACCATAAGGAATCATTTTTAAAACTAAATGTATCAGATGTACTAGGATCTTGCTGCAAATTTTGAATGAGTGTCCATACATCTTTGTCCTTCTTCCATTCATCTCTTTCTTCGATTATCCAATCTGGTTGGATAATAGAAATGGAAGAAAGCAATGCTTCCACCTCTTTATTCTTTCTTGAGAGTGCATCTGCAACAACATTAAGCTTTCCTTTTTTGTAGATTATTTTGAAGTCATAACCCAACATCTTTGTGACCCATTTTTGCTACTCTTCTGAAGATAGTCTTTGTTCCAAAAAGTGTTTAAGACTATCATGATCAGTTTTTACCTTGAAGTGTCTTCCCATTAGGTAAGTTCTCCATTTCTTTAGTGCATGCAATATTGCTAACATTTCCTTCTCATAAATAGATTTCTGTAAATACTTTCCTTTGATTGGACGACTTTCAAAAGAAATGGGTCTTCCTTCCTACATTAAAACAACACCAATTCCATTTCCTGAGGCATCACATTCCACAATAAAGGTTTTTGTGAAGTCTGGCATAGCTACGACCGGTGCTAGGCACATTGCCTCTTTAAGATGTTCAAAGGCCTTAGTTGCTTCAAGAGTCCATGAAAATGCATCTTTCTTCAATAATGTTGTTAGAGGTGCTGATATTCTCCCATAATTCTTAACAAAATTGTGATAATACCCTGTTAACCTGAGAAATCCTCGTAGCTGCTTTATGGTTGTCGGGATTTTCCATTCCTTAATGGCTTTAATTTTGTTAGGGTCTACTTTAACACCCTTGTGAGATACAATATGACCCAGATATTCCACCTCTTGTACTACAAAGAAACATTTGTATGTTTTTGCATATAATTTTTTCTCCTGCAATAGTTTGAGCACCCTGTCAACATGTTCAACATGATCCTTCCAAGATCTGCTATAGATTAGTATATCATCAAAAAATACGAGCACAAATTTTCTAAGGAAGGGTTTGAAAATGGAATTCATCAACCCTTGAAATGTAGAAGGTGCAATGGTAAGGCCAAAAGGCATGAAAAAAAATTCATAATGACCCTCATGAGTTCGAAATGCTGTTTTTGAAATATCTTCAGTCTTCATTCTAATTTGATGATATCCTAAACGAAGATCAAACTTGGTAAAATAAATCGCTCCAGGTAATTCATCCAATAATTCACCAATCATAGGAATGGGAAATTTATCTTTAATGGTGAGCATATTGAGATCCCTGTAATCCAGACACATTCGCCATGATCCATCCTTCTTGTGTACCAATACTACAAGAGCGGAGAAAGAACTTTGACTAGGTTGAATTATACCCACCTCTAACATTTCTGCAATCATATGTTCAATTACGCTCTTTTGGACGTATGGATATCTATAAGGCCTGATGTTTGGAGGAACACTTCCTAGAATCAGATGAATAGCATGATCATGATCGTGAATAGGTGGGAGTCCTTTGGGAGTTTCAAACACCTTGGAATGATTGTCCAAGACTTTTTGGAGATATGGAGAAATAGATGATTTTGATGTTGGAACTTCTAGTGAGCATAATTGTGCAATTATGCTTCGTTGTTCTTTCTTTAGAAGATTTTTCATGACATTAGAGCTTATTATCTTTCTCAGCTTCCCTGCAATACCCCGTAATTCGACTTGCTTTCCTTCTGAAAAAACTTTCAAAAAAAGTTCTTGAAAATTAAAAGCTACCGTCCCCAAAGATTGTAACCATTGTATTCCTAGTACAACATCAACACCTCCCATAGGAATGGAAAGCATTGGACTAGTCAATAAATATTTCCCCATGGTTAGCTTGATATTATGGAATTTTCTAGAGCAATTTATAGTTCCTCCATTTGCAACCATCACTTGACATTCTGGTGCTGGGTATAGGAAACAATTTAATTCCTTGGCTACCTTACAATGAATAAAAGTATGGGTGCTACCTGAATCAATCAACACTATTACCTTTCTCTTCTTGATTTGTCCTTTTATCTTGAGAGTTTGAGGAGTGGTAATTCCTGCCAGTGCATTACACGATATGGTTGGATTCATTTCTTCCTCTTCTGGGGCTGGTTCCTGGTGTATATCCTCTTCTTGTTCATTTTCTTCTTCCTCTTCGCAATCTATGTAAAATAATTTCTTCTCAGCACACTTATGACCTTTAGTGTATTTGCTATCACAACTATAGAAAAGCCCTTTTGCTCTTTTTTCTTCCAATTGTTGTGGTTTCAACCTTGTAGGTTGTGGAAATCTAGGCATAGAAACACTTCCTTCTTTATAGAATTGAGTGGTAGGTTTCCTTGTCGCCATTATTTTACATTCAACATTTCTTGCCAACCTAAATGCCTTCTCCAATGAATCTGGTTCCAGAACACGAACTTCATGTTGGATGTTATCCTTTAAAGTGTCGATGAAGAGATCGATCTTGTGTTCCTCTGGAATATCAGTTACCCTTATATTCAATTTTTGGAAGTCCTCAATGTGCTCCCCGACTAAACCCTTTTGTTTGAGATTTATCAATTGGCTAAAGAAGGTGTTGCTCTTTGTATCCTCATAATGTGCTATCATTTCTTCCGTAAAAATTGACAAAGTGACAATTTTTTTACGGGAGCAAAGCCATTGATACCATACAAATGTATTTTGTTCTAAATGTAAAGTTGTAATGTTTACCTTTTGTGTGTTTTTCACGTTATGGAGATCAAAATATTGCTCCATCTGTAGTATCCATGTTACAGGATCCTTTCCATCAAACTTCCTCATATCCATTTTTGGAATATGGTGGTTCTTCCCACCAACATTAGAGTTTATGAAATCATGATTAACATTTATTTTGTTCTCATCATGAGGTTATTCTAATATCTTTTCACCATTAGGAAACATTTCTTGTATCAACTTTGTCAAACCTTTGATGTTTGCTTTGAGATCATTCTTCATGTTTTCCATGTTTTCTTTCATGTCATCCATCTTAGCTTCCATGCCAGCTTCCATGCCATCCATCTTAGCTTCCACGCCATCCATCTTAGCTTCCATGCCTTTATTCAAACTGTCCATCTTCACTTCCACGCCTTTCTTCAAAACTTCCATTTCATTTTTTGTTGCTCTTTGCGAGAGTGAAATTTGTTGCACTTGCTCTTGTAATTTTGATAGATCATGTTGCAATTCTTCATCTTCATGAGTCATAGTAGAGCCTTCTGAAGGCTTAATGGGTGTTGAATTATTTTTACGGGGCATCTTTTAGAACCCAATACTACTATATATTCTACAATATTCCCTTGGAATCAATTCAAATTTATCCTTCAAAGAAGACTTATGCAAATTGGAAAGAAAAAAACATACACACCTTTTTCTTGCTTTTGAGGAGCTCGATATTAAAATTGGATAATATATATGATTGAAGCACTTAAATCTTTGAATTTTAGTATCAACTTAGCCCTCTGAATTATCTTTCGAATGCCACAAGTCTGACCTGATTTGGATTCTCCAAGACAAAGTTGTGTCCAATCTCCCACAATGACCTAATTCTGGACTGGTTCAGTAGAGCGAACTTGTACGACTTGCCACGTGTCACTGTTTCATCCTTTGTCTCTGAAATTGATAGCCAAGAAGCTAATGTCCATGTACTTGCTACCACTTGTTATGGCACTCCAATCCAATGCCTAGAGAGAGAGCTATTGAAATTTTCCCACGATCACCTATTTGAGATGAAATTCAGGAGCCTGAAAAAGCACTACCTTCCACAGATCATATCTCCAAAAATATTGCGAACCAAGCTTTGAAATTTTTTGAAGAATTTCCTCAAGATTTTATCTTCGCGCCATACAAATTTCATATTTTGAACCTTCGTGGAAAAAAATTTATAGCGCAAATTCCACGATGACCTGTTTAGAAGCCTGAAAAAAAGACGTAACTTCCACAGATGATATCTCTGAAAATATTGTGAACCAAGCTCTGAAATTTTTAGGCAATCTTCCTCAGGATTTTGGCTTCGCACCTTAAATATTTTCGCTTCTGAAACGTCTTATAAAAAATGTTATAGCGAAAATTCCACGATGACCTGTTTGGAGTAGTGAAACCCTAGAATCCAAAGCTCTGATACCAAATGTTGAATAACCAGCTCCAAAATAGAAGAAAAGAGATATCAACGCCTTAGAAATAAGCCACTTTGAGGGGGAAACCTCCAATACATTACATAAATGAATAATTATTGGATGATATAATTTAAAAAACCTCCTTTCTATATATAGGAGTCCATGTGGCCATAATGTAATCCTAGCTGACCTAATAATAATAATTTAGGGGCACAATAATAACAAAATGGGGGTTACAAGGGTACAATAATAACAATAAGGGAGTTATACTAATAAAAATAAGGGACTATACTAGTAATATAGGGACCTAACAAGGTTAAGGTTAAGGTTAAGGGTGAAGGTTAAGGTTAGGTTAAGGTTAAGGTTAAGGGTGAAGGTTAAGGTCAAGGTTAAGGTTACGGTTATGGTTAAGTTTAGGTTAAGGTTTAGGTTAAGGTTAGGTTTTCGTGAAGGTTAAGGTTAAGGTTATAGTGAATATAATCTTACCCTTAACCTTAACCTTGACCTTAACTATAAGGTAACCCTAACCTTAACCTGAAACCTAACCTTAACCTTAACTTTACCCTTAACCTAATATTAACCTTACCCTAACCTTACCCTTAACCTTAACCTTGACATGAGGTTAATATTATGGTTAAGGTTAAGGTTAATCATAAGTTAAGGTTAAGGTTACGGTTAAGGTTAAGGTTAAGAGTTTGGTCAAGGTTAGGTTTAGGTTATAGTTAAGCTCAAGGTTATGGATAAAGTTATAGTTAATGGTAAGGGTAAGGTTAAGGGTAAAGTTAAGGTTAAGGTTAATGTTAAGGTTAAGGATAAGGTCAAGGTCAAGGTTAAGGTTAAGTAAAGGTTAAGATAAGGTTAAGGGTAATTTTAAGATACGGTTAAGTGTAAGGGTAAGGTTAAGGGTTTGGTTAAGGTTAGGGTTAGGTTATAGTGAAGGTTAAGGTTAAATTAAGGGGAAAATCAAGGTTAGGGCTAGGTTAAGGTTAATATTAGGTTAAGGGTAAAGTTAAGGTTAAGTTTATAGTTAATTTCAATGTAAGATAAGGTTAAGGGTAAGGTTAAGGTTACAGGTTTAGTCAGGTTAAGGTTAATGTTAAGATTAGTTTAAGGGTAAGGTTAAGGTTAGTTTAAGGTTAATTTAAAGGTTAACGGTAAGGTTAAGGTTATATTATAGTTAAGGTCAAGGCTACTTAACCCTAACCTTAACCCTAACCTTAAATTTAACTTTACCCTTAACCTAACCTTAACTTTTCCCTTAACCCTAACCTCAGTCTTAACCTTAACTTTACCCTTAACCTAACGTTAAGGTTAAGGTTAAGTTAGGTTAAGGTAACGTTAAAGCTATGGCTAGGTCAAGCATAAGGTTAACCTTAACCTTAAACTTAACTTTACCCTTAACCTAACCTTAATCTTAACTTTAACTATAGCCTAAACTAGCCTTAACCTTACCTTAACCTAATTTAACCTTGACCTAACCATAAGATTAACCTTAACCATAACCTTAAACTTAAGCTTGACCTTAACCTTAACCTTACGCTTAACCTTCACCCTTAACCTTAACCTAACCCTAAACTTAACCTAACATTAACCTTGACCTTAACCTAATTTTAACCTTAACCATAACCTTATCTTAACCTTAACCTTGACCTTGACCTTGACCTTAACCTTACATTTACCTTAATCTTAACCTTAACCTTCTAATAAGCACAACCTTAACCTTGACTTCACTCTTAACCTAACCCTAACCTTGACCAAACCCTTAACCTTAACCTTCACATAACCATAACCTTAACCTTGACCTTCACTTTACCCTTAACCTAACCTTAACCTTGACCTTCCCCTAACCTTAACCCTAATATTACCCTAACCATAACCTTAAATTTACCCTTAGCCTAGTCTTAACCTTAACCTAACCTTAACCTTACACTTAACATTGACCTTAAACTTAAGTTTAACTATAACCTAGCCCTAAACTTAAATTTAACTATAACCTAACCCTAAATTTGACAAAACCTTAACCTTAACCTTAACTTAACCTAACCTTAGGCTTAACCTTAACCATAACCATAACCTTAACCTTAACCTTACCCCTCACATTAACCTTATCTTAACCTTAACTATCACCTTACCCAAACCTTAATCCTAACCTTACCCTTAACCTTAACCTAACCTTAACCTTAACTTTACCCTTAACCTTGAATTTCACCTTAACTTTCCCCTAACCTTAACCTTAACCTTCCCCTAACCTTAACCCTAACCTTAAATTTAAAATTAACCTTAAGGTTAAGGTTACAGGTTTAGTGAGGTTAAGGTTAAGGTTAATTTTAAGTTTCTGGTTATGGGAAGGTTAAGGTTAGGTTAAGGGTAAGATTAGGTTAAGTTTAAGGTTAAGGGTTTGGTCAAGGTTAGGGTTAGGTTATAGTTTAGGTGAAGGTTAAGTTTAATGTTAAGGGTAAGGTTAAGGTTAAGGTTAGGTTAGGTTAAGGTAAGGTTAAGGTTACAGTTAAGGTTAAGGTTAAGGTCAATGTTAAGATTACGTAAAGGTTAAGGTTAAGGCTAATATTAAGGTAAGGTTAAGGTTACGGATTTAGTCAGATTAAGGTTAAGGTTATGGTTAATGCTAGGGTAAGGTTAAGGTTAAAGTTAGGTTAAGGTTAGGGTTAGGTTATAGTTAAGGTCAAGTTTAAGGTTAGGGTTAATGTTAGGTTAAGGTTAAGGGTATGATTAAGCCCTTAACCCTCCCATAACCTTAACCTTAACCTTACTTTAATCTAATTTAACCTAAAATTAACCTTACCCTTACCTTAACCTAACTTTAACTTTAACCTTAACCTTCCCCTAAACTTAACCCTAACCTTACCCTATCCTTACCCTTAACCTTGAGCTTAATTTTAACCTAGCATTAACCCTAGCATTAACCCTAACCTTACCCTAACCTTACCTTATCCTTACCCTTAACCTTCAGCTTAATTTTAACCTAACCTTAACCTTAAATTTACCCTTAAGCTAACCTTAACCTTAACCTCAACCTAACCCTAACCTTAACCTTAACCTTAACCTCAACCTAACCTAACCTTTAACCTAACCTTAACCTTAACCTTAAACTAACCTTAACCTTAACCTTAAACTAACCTTAACCAAACCCTTAACCTTAACCTTAACCTAACTAAATCTGTAACCTTAACCATAACCTTAACCTTAACATAACCTTAACTTTTACTTTACCCTTAACTTAATCTTAACCTTAACCTTAACCTAACCTTAACCTTACCTTAAGGTTAGGTTAAAATAAAGGCTAAGGTTAGGTAAGGGTAAGATTAAGGTTACGAGTTTAGTCAAGTTAAGGTTAAGGTTAAGGTTAAGGTTAGGTTAAGGGTAAAGTTATGGTTAAGGTGAAGGTTAAGGTCAAGGTTATGAGTTTAGTCAGGTTAAGGTTAAGGTTAAGGGTTTGGTCAAGTTTAGGGTTAGGTTATAGCTAAGGTTAAGGTTAGGGTTAAGGGTAGGGTGAAGGTTATAGTGAAGGTTAAGGTTAAGACCTGTAACCTTAACCTTAACCTTAGCTTTAACTATAACCTAACCTTAACCTTTACCTTAACTATAACCTTAACCTTAACTATGAACTAACGTTCACCTTAACCTTAAATTTACCCTTAACATTAACCTTAACCTTAACTTGACTAAACCCTTAACCTGAACGTTACCCTTACCTAACCTTAACCTTAACTATACCGTTAACCTAACCTTAACCTTAACTATAACATAACCATAACCTTAAATTTAACCTTAACCTTATCTTAACTTTAACCTTCACTATAATCTGACCTTAACCTTGACCTTAACTATAACCTAACCCTAACCTTGACCAAACCCTTAACCTTAACCTTAACTTTACCCTTAACCTAATCTTAACCTTAACCTAACCTTAACCTTGACTTTACCCTTAACCTAACCTTAACCTTGACCTTAACTATAACCTAACCCTAACCTTGACCAAACCTTAACCTTAAACTTAACCTTAACCTTCCCATTACCATAACCTTAATGCTAACTTCACCCTTAACCGTAACCTTAACCTTACCCTTACCTAACCGTAACCTTAACCTAACCTTAACCTTAACTTTACCCTTAACCTAACCTTAAACTTAACTAAACTCTTAACCTAACCTTAACCTTGAACTTAACTATAACTTAATCCTAACCTTGAACAAACCCTTAAGGTTTGGGTTAAGTTATAGTTAAGGTCAAGGTTAAGGTTAGGTTATAGTGAAGGTTAAGGTTAAAATAAGGTTAAGGTTCAGGTCAAGGTTAAGGTTAATGTTAGGGTAAAGGTTCAGGTGAAGGTTAAGTTTAAGGTTAGGTTATAGTGAAGGTTAAGGTTAAGACCCGTAACCCTAACCTTAACCTTAAACTTGACTTTACCCTTAAGCCAACCCTAACCTTAACTTTAACCTTATCCTTATCTTAACCTTAACACAACCTTAACCTAACTATAACCTTACCCTTAACCTTAACCTTGACCTTAACTATAACCTAACCCTAACCTTGACCAAACTCTTAACATTAACCTCAACCTTAACCTTTACTTAACCTTAACCTTGACCTTAACCTTAACCTTACCCTTAACCTTAAAATTAACCTTAACCTAAACTTTAACCTTAACCTAACCTTAATCTTAACCTTACCATAACCTTTCCCTAACCTTAAGCTTAACTTTACCCTTAACCTAACCTTAATTTTAACCTAACCTGAACCTTATCTTAACCTTAACTATAACCTAACCCTAACATTGACAAACCCTTGACATTAACCTTAACTTCATCTTTAACCTAACCTTAACCTTAACCTTAACCTTGAATTTACCCTTAACTTAAGCTTAAGCTTCACTATAACCTAACGCTAACCTTGAACAAACCCTTAACATTAACCTTAACCTTACCCTTAACCTTGACCTTAACCTTAACTTTAACTATAACCTAACCCTAACCTTGAACAAACCCATAAAATTAACCTTAACTTAACCTTGTCCTTAACCTTAACCTTAACCTTGACCTTAACTATAACCTAACCTTAACTTTGAGCAAACTCTTAACCTTAACCTTAACCTGAATAAACCCTTATGGTTAGGGTAAAGTTAAAATTAGGGTTAAGGTCAATTTCAAGGTTAAGGTTAAGTTAAGATAAGGTAAGTTTATAGTTAGGTTAAGGTTAAGGTTAAGGGGGGCCTTAAACTTAACATGAATAAACCCGTAACCTTAAACTTAACCTTAACCTTAACCTAATGTTAACCTTAACTAAACCCTTAACCTTAACCTTCCCCTAACCTTAACCTTAACCTTACCCTTAACCTTCGCCCTTAACCTTAACCTAAACCTAACCTTGAACTGAACCTTAACCTAACCTTAACCTTAATCTTACCCTTAACCTTACCTTAACCTTAACCTTAACCTTAACATAACCTTAACATTAACCCTAACCTTAAGGTCAAGGTTAAGGTTACTTTAAGGGTAAAGTTCAGGTTATGATTAGCGTAAGGTTAGGTTAAGGTTAAGGTTATGGTTAAGGTTAAGGTTAAGGTTAAGATTATGGTGAAGGTCAAGGTCAAGGTCAAGGTCAAGGTCAATTTAGGTTAAGGTTACGGTTAGGTCAAGGTTAAGGGTTTAGTCAGGTTAAGGTTAAGGTTAAGGTTTTTGTCAAGGTTAGGGTTAGGTTAAGGTTAAGGGTGAAGTTTACGGGTAAGGTTAAGGTCAAGGTTAAGGTTAAGGTTATGGTTAAGTTTAAGGTTACGATTATATTAAGGGTAAAGTTAAGGTTATGGTTAAAGTTAAGGTTGTGTTAAGGTTAAGGTTAGGTTATAGTTAAGGTCAAGGTTAGGTTAAGGTTAAGGTTAGGTAAAGGTTAAGGGTAAGGGTAAGGTTAAGGTTAAGGTCAAGGTCAAGGTCAAGGTTAACCTTAAGCTAACCTTAACCTTAACCTTAACCCTAACCTCAACCTTAAATTTACCCTTAGGTTATGGGTTTAGTCAGTTTAATGTTAAGGTTAAGGTTAAGGTTAAGGTGAACGTTAATGGTAAGGTCAAGGTTAAGGGTAAAGTTAAGGTTAAGGTTAAGGTTACAGGTTTAGTAAGGTTAAGGTTAAGGTTAAGGTTAAGGATTTGCTAAAGGTTAGGATTAGCTTATCCCTTAAGGTTAGGGTAAAGTTAAAGTTAAGGTTAAGGTTAGGTTAAGGTTAAGGTTAAGGTTAGGTTAAGGGTAATGTCATGGTTAAGGTTATGGTTAGGGTTAAGGTTAAGGTTAGGGTTAGGTTAAGGTTAAGGTTAAGGTTAAGATAAGGATAAGGTTAAGGGTAAGGTTAAGGTTAAGGTTAAGTTTAGGTTAAGGTTAAGATAAAAATAAGTTTAACGTTAATTTTAGGTTAAGGTTAATGTTAAGGTTAGGGTTAGGTTAAGGTTAAGATAAGGATAAGGTTAAGTTTAGGGTTAGTAAAGGTTAAGGTTAAGGTTAAGGTTAATTTAAGGTTAAGTTAAGGGTAAATTCAAGTCGTAACCTTAACCTTAACCTTAAAATTCACTATAACGTAACCCTAACCTTGACCAAACCCTTAACCTTAACTATAAAATAACCTTAACCTTAACCAAACCCTTAACCTTAACCTTGACTTTACCCTTAAATTGACCTTAACCTTAACCTTAACTGTAACCTTAACCTTACCTTAACCTAATTTAACCTTAACGTTGACCTTGACCTTAACCTTAACCTTAACTTTACCCTAACCTTAAGGGTTTAGTCAGGTTAAGGTTAAGGTTAAGGTTTTGGTCAAGGTTATGGTTAGGTTGAGGTTAAGGGTTAAGGTTAAGGGTAAGGTTAAGGATAAGGTTAGGTTAAGGGTAAATTTAAGGTTAAGGTTAGGGGAAGGTTAAGGTTAGGGGAAGGTTAAGGTTAAAGTCAAGGTTATGTTGAAGGTTAAGGGTAAGGATAGAGTAAGGTTAAGGTTAAGGTCAAGGTCAAGGCAAGGTTAAGTTAGGTTAAGGTAAGGTTAAGGTTAGGATTAGGTTAAGGTTAAGTTTAAGGTTAGGTTAAGGTTAAGTTTAACGTTAGGTTAAGGTTAAGATTAGGTTAAGGGTAAAGATAAGCTTAAGGTTAGGCTAAAGGTAAACTCAAGGTTAAGGTTAGGTTAAGAGTAAGGGTTTGGTCAAGGTTAAGGTTAGGTTATATTTAAGGATAGGTTAAGGTTAAGGTTAAGTGTTTGGCCAAGGTTGGGATTAGGTTATAGTTAAGGTTAAGGTTAAGGTTAAGGGTAAAGATAATGTTATGGTTAAGGTTAAGGTTAGGGTTAGGTTATAGTTAAGGTTAATATTAGGTTAAGGGTAAAGTTAAGGTTAAGGTTAAGGTTAGGTTTCGGATTAGGTTAAGGTTAGGTTAAGTTAAGTTTAAGGTTAGGTTAAGGTTGAGGTTAAGGTTAAGGGTTTGGTCAAGGTTAGGGTTAGGTTATAGTTAAGGTTAGGTTAACATTAGTTTAAGGGTAAATTCAAGGTTAAGCTGAAGGTTAAGGGTAAGGTTAAGGTTAAGGTTACGATTAAGGCGAAGGTTAAGGTTAAGGTTAAGGTGAAGGTTAAGGGTAAAGTTAAGGTTAAGGGTTCGGCCAAGGTTAGGGTTAGTTTAAGGTTAAGGTTAGGTTAAGGGTAAAGTAAAATTTAATGTTATGGTTAAGGTTAAGGGTAATATAACGTTAAGGTTAAGGTTAATGTTAAGGTTAAGGTTAAGGGGGTAAGGTTAAGGTTAAGGTTAAGGTTATGGTTAGGTGAATGTTAAGGTTACGGTTAGGTCAATGTTAAGTTAAGGTTAAGTCAATTTTAAGGGTAATATAATGTTAAGCTTAAGCTTAAGCTTAAGATTAGGTTAAGGGTAAAGTCAAACCTTAACCTTAACCTTATGTTTAACCTCAACCTTCCCCTAACCTTAACACTAACCTTATCCTTAACCTTAACCTAACCTTAACCTTAACTTTATGCTTAAACTAACCTTAACCTTAGCGTAACCATAACCTTAACTTTATCCTTAACCTAATCTTAACCTTAACCTAACCCTAACCTTGACTTTGCCCTTAACCTAACCTTGACCTTACCTTAACCTTTACCTTAACCTTAACCTTAACCTTGACCTTGACCTTAACCTTAACCTTAACCTAACCTTAACCTTGAACTTCACTATAACCTAACCCTAACCTTGACCAAACCCTTAACCTTAACCTGACTAAACCCGTAACCTTAACCATAACCTTAACCTTACCCTTAACCTTAACTTATCCTTAACCTTAACCTTAACCATAATCTTGATCTCAAGTTAAGGTTAAAGTTAAGGGTAAGGTTAGAGTTAAGGGTAAAGGTTAACTTTAAGGTTACAGGTTTAGTCAGGTTAAGATTAAGATTAAGGGTTTGGTCAAGGTTAGGGTTTGGTTATAGTTAAAGTCAAGGTTAAGGTTAGTTTAAGGTTAAGGTTATGGTTAAGGTTAGGTTAAGGTTAAGGTCAAGGTTGAAGGTTAAGGTTAAGGTTAAGGTTAAGGTTATGGTTAATTTTATGTTAAGGTTAAGGTTAAGGTTAATTTTAAGGTTAGGTTATAGTGAAGGTTAAGGTTAAGACCTGCAACCTTATCCTTGACCTTACCCTTAATCTTAACGTTAACCTTAACCTTAAACTTAACCTTACTATTCTCGTAACCCTAACCTTAACCTCAACCTCAACCTTAACCTTAACTATAACTGATGCAGGGGCATTAGACACTAGCTAGTAATGTAGGAGCTTTGTCCACATGTTGTGGCTAGGAGGGCTCAAAATCATTCGAGTTTGTAACATAAAGGTGTTAATACCTTATATTTCTGTTACTTTTAGAACAGTTAGAGTAAGTTGAAGTCGAATAGGTTTGGAATCGATCCATCTGTCATGTTCCATTTATTTGAATAAATTGTGATTAGGATTTTGATTTACTAAAATGGTCCTCACAGAGGAACCGAAGAGACAAATGTTGATGTATAAATGTAACCCCCAGATGCATTGAACGGGGAGGAGATTTTCACAGTAAATATTGTTTGTGTTAAGAAATTGTTCTCTGTTGAATATATTTCGATGTTTGTTGATTATGAATGTAGAGTGTAAACATACTATTTCTGTGCATACAATTTCTTAATTCCGAAGTGTTAGAGCCTCCAGCGTGGTGTTAATTTGATGAAGAATCTGTTGTGTTGAACCTCCGTTTCTGTGTTAATGGTTGAAAGTCTCTCTGTCTGTAGTCATGTGTATAATCCTCCCCTGAATTTTCGAATTAGGCCACAACGACATAGGAAACCAAGAATGGATGTATTATTCCCTTAACTTATGTGTCAATCCATATGTGTGCACTGGTACTATCGTTGCTATAGAGCCGTGAGCTTGGTTTGAATGGCAAACCCACCTATAAAGGAAATAGACTTGTTTTTTCCGAAGGTTAGACCCTGAGTTTGTGAACCAAAGTGAATAGAAAGGATAGCGTAACCCCGACTTAAACCTTGTTCAATCACTGTTCCAAAACTGAGAGTGGGTTTGCGAAACCAAACCACCCATATCGCACCGCCTTTGTGGGGTAAGCAGTATTTTCAATTCGAACGCGATTCCATTAGCTGCCTGACACGTCGACGAAGAAAAACTGCCTTATAGCATGCCATCGTACGTTAAAGCTCGACTATGGACCCAGCGCAATATCGACGTACGCTGTTGATCTGGAGGCAGGTTCATCGAACGGTGATCACACTCGGAAGTAGCATGGAGGTTAATCCAAGGTGTGGACGTTTATTTTTTTGATTCCGTGTTGTGTGAGTGGGCCTGGGGCCTAAGCTTTGTTATAAATGTTTTAATTGAAATGTCTGTGGATTATTGATATAAAGTTTCGAAGGGTGGTAACCTTAGTATTAAGGTTCGAAGATAGAATTAAAGTTTGGGGATATATTAAAGTTTTCCCAAGTTTTCTTAATGTATTTATTTGTCAATTTCTCTGAAATTGATAAATAAAATTACAGAAGAGTTGAGGAAGACTACGTGGAATGAACTGAGTTACTTCGAGAGAAAATACTGATAGAGCTCCATTAGAGACCATCTCTCCTTAGGGGGCCCGAATTCAATACTGTTTCTATTAATAACCTAACCTTAAACTTGAAAAAACCCTAACCTTAACCCTAACCCTAACCTTAACCTTAACTTTACCCTTAACCTAACCTTAACCTTAACTATACCCTTGACCTAATCTTAACCTTAACCTAAGCTTAACCTTACCCTTAACGTTGACCTTAATGTTAGCTTAACCTAACCTTAACCTTAACTATAACCTAACACTAACCTTGACCAAACCCTTAATCTTAACCTTATCCTAGCCTTAACCATAACCTTAACCTAACTATAACCTTACCCTTAACCTTAACCTTGACCTTAACTTTAAGCTAACCCTGACCTTGACTAAACCCTTAACCTTAACCTTAACCTTACACTTGCCACCTTAACCTTAATCTTAACCTAATCTTAACCTCAAATAAAACCTAACCCTAACCTTAACCAAACCCTTAACCTTAACCTTAACATTAACCTTAACCTTAACCTTAACCTTATCCTTAATATTAACCTTAACCTTAGCCTAACCTTAACCTTAACCTTAACATAATTATAACCTTACCATTAACCTTAACCTTGACATTAACTATAAGCTATCTCTAATGTTGACCTTAACCTAACCTTAACATTAACTTTACCTTAACCTTGACTTTACCCTTAAATGAACCTTAACTTTAACCTAAACCTTAACCTTGACCAAACATTTAACCTTAACCTTAACCATAAATTTACCCTTAATCTAATCTTAACCTTTACCTAACCTTAACCTTGACTTTACCCTTAACATAACCTTAACCTTGACCTTAACCTGAGGTTAAGATTATGGTTAAGGTTAAGATTAAGGGTAAGGTTAAGGGTAAGGTTAGCGTTAAGATTAGGGTAAGGTTAGGGTTAGGTTAAGGTTAATGTTAGGTTAAATTTAAGGTTAAGGTTATGGTTAAGGTTAGGTTAAGGTGAAGGTTAGGTTAAGGTTAAGGTTAAGGTTAATGTGAAGGGAAAAGATAAGGTTATGGTTAAGGTTAAGGTTAGGGTTGGGTTATTTTTAAGGCTAAATTTAGTTTAAGGGTAAGATAAAGTTAATGTTAAGGTTAGGTTAAGGTTAAGTTTAGGTTATAGTGAAGGTTAAGGTTAAGCTAATATTAAGGTTAAGGTTATGGGTTTGGTCAAGGTTAGGGTTAGGTTATAGTTAAGGTCAAGGTTAAGGTTAGGTTATAGTGAAGGCTAAGGTTAAGATAAGGTCAAGGTTAAGTATATGGTTAAGGATAAGGTTAACGTCAGGTAAATTTTAAGGTTAAGGTTAATGTTAAGGGTTTGGTCAAGCTTAGGGCTAGGTTATAGTTAAGGTTACAGGTTTATTCAGGTTAAGGTTAAGGGTAAGGTTGGGTTAAGGGTAAAGTTAAGGTTAAGGGTGAAGTCAAGGGTTTAGTTAGGTTAAGATTAAGGGTTTTGTCAAGGTTAGGGTTAGGTTCAAGTTACAGGTTTAGTCAGGTTAAGGTTAGGTTTAAGGTTAAGGTTATGGTTAAGGTTAAGGTTAAGGGTAAAGTCAAGGTTAAGGTTAAGGTTAAGGTTATGTTAAGGGTAAACATAAGGTTAAGGTTTGGTCAAGGTTACGATTAGATTATAGTTAAGGTTAAGATAAGGTTAAGGTTATGGTTAAGGTTAAGGTTAGGCTAAGTTAAGGTTTGGTCAAGGTTATGGTTAGTTTATAGTTAAAGTTAAGGTTAAGGTCAAGGTTAAGGGTAAGGTTAAGGTTGTGATTAGGTTAAGGGTAAAGTTAATGTTATGGTTAGGGTAAGGTTAGGGGAAGGTTAAGGCTAAGGTCAGGTTAAGGGTAAAGTCAAGGTTAAGGTTAGGTTAAGGCTAAGGGTTTGGTATAGGTTAGGGTTTCGTTATAGTTAAGGTCAGGGTAAGGTTAAAGTTAAGGGTTTGGTCAAGGTTAGGGTTAGGTTATAATTAAGGTTAAGGTTAAGGTTAGGGAAAGGTTAAGGTTAAGGTTAAGGTTAAGGGTTTGTTCAAGGTAGGGTTAGGTTATAGTTAAGGTTAAGGTTAGGTTAAGGTTAAGGGTAAGGTTACAGGTTTATTCAGGTTAATGTTAAGGTTAAGGTTAGGTTAATGTTAAGGTTAAGGTTAAGGTTAAGGTTCATGTTATGGTTAAGGTTAAGATTAGGTTAAGGTTAAGGTTAAGGTTAGGATATGGTTAAGATAAGGTTAAGGTTAACGTTAAGTTTAAGATTAGGTTAAGGTTGAGGGAAAGGTTAAGGTTAAGGTTAGGTTAAGGTCGAGGTTAAGGTTAAGCTAGGTTAAGGTTAGGTTAAGGGCAAAGTCAAAGTTAGGGTTAAAGTTAAGCTTAATGTTAAGGGTAAGGTCAAGGTTAAGGTTACGGGTCTTAACCTTAACTTTCACTATAACCTAACCTTAATTATAACCTATCCCTAACCTTAACAAAATCTTAACCTTAACCTAATCATAACCTTAACCTTAACCTTACCTTTAACCTTAACCTTAACCTAACCTTATCCTTGACCTTAACTATAACCTAACCCTAACCTTGACCATATCTTAACCTTAACCTTAACCTTAACCTTAACCTTCCCATAACCATAACCTTAACCTTAACCTTAACCCTAACTGTTAAACAGAAATTTGTCACCATCCCTGCAATTCCCCATCCTACACATTGGAGGGCTTATTTCGTGACTTGTGAGCAGTGACATGATCTGAAAACACTTTCATGACATTCCCCTAGACATGGAATTTCATTCCTCTGAAGACAAGTCCTTGTGAAAAACCCTAAAAATATCCTTTTTATCCTTAGTGCGACTGCTCAGTGTCATACCCATGCCAGTGGGGGAAATCCTCCAAAGAGGGTGCACCAACTGGCGCACTGTCTCAGTGTTGTACCCGCACCAGGCTTAATAAGGAGTGTTTTAAAAAAATAAATGGCGGAAGATTGACTCCAACAAACTCCTGAACTGGACTCTAAATCAAGTTGGGACGTTTGGCTTCGGTTCTCCATGTAGAGGAAGTAGTTTTCCACCTCTCATGGAAGTTTCCTTGAGGATAGGGCCAATCCCATGATTGTAGGGATCCCAACTCCCCTTCCACCATCTATATAAGCTTGCCATTTCCCTTTGCAAGCTAGTCTCCAAGAGCCTTGAAAGCCTAAAGAATGCTACAATAGTCCTCATAGTGCCAAATCATTAGCAAGGAGATTGAAGATCGAAGAGAGAGGCTTGTCCCCATTCCCGACAATCTTTACTGAGACGTATTTCGCTGACGACCCACCGAAGGAAGATTCAGCGTCAAAGCCTGGTTGTATTTTCCTTTGTATGAATTAATGATAAGCGACTTTGGTTATGGTTCCACTCATATTGTTCATTATGATAATGAGTTGTGTCTTCTCTGACTGATATATAATTGCATATATCGGGTTTTACGCTTGTGTTTGTCGTGTTTCTTGTGTGTGCAGGTGTTCGATCACGGCAAGCAAGAGGATTGTGATCTGCCAGAGCGAGGAAACGGGAACGTCATCTTCTCTACAAATAACAACGTTGGACTTGAGGTAGGCCTTCTTCACAATCTAGTCTATTGCAATTAGGAAATTGCACCTTAGCGTGATACGATTGTTGCTAGACCCGATCTAGGCTAGTAGGGATCGCTTCTATCCGTAGAGGGGATTTACCTCTACAAAAAATTGGTGACTCCACTGCGGACTTAGCTTGTTGTTTGCTTTATAAACTACAGACAGAGCCTAAAGTTAGCCAGATAGCCTTCGAAACACTCTTGCTCTGCATTAGCGAAAGTAGATAAATGTTGCTTCAGTCAATCTCTGGTCTAGTTTGTGAACTAAACACTTGGAGTATTGTCTCGTCTTTCGGTCGATTCTTGACTTTGCTTGCTTGATCAGCTCTTTTAGCTAGCTCTTTTCATGTCTTTGAATTTTGGTTTGAGCTTCACCATCACTGGTCTTCATCTTGGATTTCTCTTTCTTATTTTTTTCATAGCAAACTTGATTGGCACGCTTACTAGCCTGACAGTCATGCCAATTTGCGCTAGTTGCTAGTTTACTACCCACGCCAATCCTGTTATGGTGCTAGTTTCAACCTGAAAGTCGCGCCAATGCTGTGAGGTGCTAGGGTTTGCTTGGTTTTGAGATTTCTAAGCTTGATCTGTGGTTTTGGTTTCATTTCTTCGACTGCCTGAGTGTTCTGGAGCATTTTTTGACTGACTGTGACCTTCATCCTTTGGTTTTTTTCCCGTTTCTATTGATTTTACACTCTAGCCCTAGGGCATCTAGGTGCTATTGTGTGTTGAGCCTCCCTTGGGAGTTTGTGGTTTCTGTCTGTTTAGTCAACTTTGTGATTTCTTCTCTGCATTCGTTTGGTGGTTTTCTATCGTTTTATTGCGTTATTTGAGTGATTGGCTTCTTCTTCATTCGAATTCCGCCTTGTCTCGCTTTGGGCCTAGATTACATGGTTCATTTGAGTCTTTGGGTGTCTTTTGATTTGAGGGACTTTTTGTCAATTTGAGGTCTGATTGTGTGCTTGCATTGAGTGAAATTTGATTTTGTTTCTCTTTTGCTATCACTTCTCAAGTTTCTTGTCTCATTAGTTTTCATTTTGTTTAGTGCTTTTTTCTCTTAAACATTGGAAATACAAAAAAAATCTCTTTTTCTTTGGATTAGTTAGTGTGAATTAAATATTTTCGGTGTTATTAGTGATTAGTAACTTTGAAAGAAAATTTTTTAGTTTCCATTAGCTGCATTAGAGATATCACTGGTTATTGTCTGATCATTTTGTTATTGTGTGAAAAGCTCTTAACTCTCGTAATTAGCTTTCATCGAATGAAATGATATAATGTGGCATGTAGTGTGCATTTAGGAGATTTTGAGACATAACACTCGCTAAGGCCTGAGAACTGAGACATAATTGAAGATAAGCATTAAAATTTATTCAATTTATACTCAGGCAGCATTGAAACATTAACGAAATATTTAGAGGTCTAGGCTAGAGACATGTTCTGGTGTCTTTAAACCTAGTAGCTATCGTTCGCCTCTTGGCTTTAGACAGCACTAGTACGGACTTGTGCTCCCCGTACCGTCGCATATATAAAGGGAGACCCCACTAGGTTTCTATCCTTTATCCATAGGAATTCGAGTATGCCGCCCTATACCCGTGATACACCGGACACAACATTCAGAGAGATTGTCTGCACGTATGTTAAGTCCTTGGTTGATTTATCTTTCATTTTGAAACCAAGGTGTATATTGCAGTTCACGGTTATTTGGTACACCCTTTGCCTAGCATTCCTGAGAAATCATTTTGATCTTATCTGACTCCTTAAATTTGAAAAGATCACCAAGCGCTTGTCCTTTCACCTTTGCTTCAAAAATAAAATAGATAGAGTCATCTTTCATCCATTTCTCGACTCTTTAAACATGAAACGGTGAAGTTTCTAAGTTTCAATGTCGTAAAATAAATCACCCGCAATCACACGCCCTATTAGATTTTTCTTGTTGGTCGTTTGATTGTGTGCCTTGAGTCTTTTTTAGCCTGTGTGTTGTGTTTGATCTTTTCCTTTCTTCGTTATTGTCACAGTGGCGGAACCTTCAGTTTCATCTACTGGTAGTCCATATATGGATGATTCATCAGAGGTCCCGCAATCCTCTGCTGAACATCAACAGCACATCGTTTCCGAGTTTCCCGACGAGGGACCGGTCCTATCTGAGCTTCCCTTTGGAGGACCAGTTGAGTTCAATTGGCCCTTATCTGACCCTTGGTCTGGATTTGGAGTAGGGGAACATTTCCCTCCTCTTACATCGAGTTCGCCTTTTATAGCTGCTGTTATTCCTCCTAGTCCTCGCCGTCTATTACGAGATCTCGCGACAGGTTCAGATATGGGTGCATCCAGCCATTCTCCTAGTGAGGAAATCCCCACGTCTGGTGAAGATTACTAGTTGTTCCCATAAGACAACCCCGAATTATCTGTCATGTCTTCGCTTGGTCCTTCACTACCAGCAGGGTATAGATCTTTAGGTCAGATTATCACCACCGTTTCCTTTATGGGGATATCGACTCCTTCTACGAGGCCCGTTATTCCTTCATTGGGGATGTCTCCTAAGACACCCATCATGTCATCCCCTCAGGTCACTTCTGTACCCGTCAGGCCCACTATTTGTGTGGTTGCATCTACACCTGCTGTTACCACTCAGTCCGTAAGGACCACATCGCTTCCAGAAGACGTCTATATAGCATCTGCTATGCCGGAGAACATCTCTCCTGAGGAGTATCGATTGTCCTTACAACAATTGAAACCTGAGGTCGGAAAATCCTCTCAAGATCCCAACTACCCATATTTTTCGCATTATGCATAGGATGGTACCCCTGTTTATGTTTTTTTATATTAGTATGATGAGTACGGGAATACTTTACATTTACCCACTCTAGAGGCTCACCTTCATGCTCAAGGTTTTCCATCTAACCAGGCTGGGTAGTTTTATAACCCGTAAGGACAACCTTTTCAAGGCCAACCTTCAGGCCAACCTAGTTATCCTTATGACCCGCAAGGAAAACCCTTATAGGGCTACCCTTCAGGCCAGCAAGGGCCATTATACGGTCCACAAGGACAGTATTACAACCCTTCAGGTCAACCTGTGCAGGCTCTCCTTGGAGTCCCACCTAGGCAACCTCAAGGACTCACAGGACAACCGGGGTACCAACCAGGGCCGGTATATGGTCCCAGGGGGCAAGTCCAACCTTCCCAACCCATGCAACCTCAGTATCCCATTGGTCCGAATGTTGCACATCAGCCAGGATCATCTTATGGTCCTGCGATAGGTCAAACCGGTTACCAGCCACCACCTGGCTCTATTCCACCACAAGGCCAATCGACCCATCCAATACAACCTGGTGTTCCACAACAGCCAGGTCAACCTATGCAACCAGCACAACCTGTTCACCCTCGGGCAACCTGTTCAACCAGGTCAGCCCATTCAGCCTGGCCAGCCTATCCAACCAGGCCAACCTACACATCCTGTCAACCCTGCTCAAGAGCCGATTTACTCGATGCCGCAACCGAATCAACTGGTGCACCCTAACTATCGCACTCAGCAGGGTCCCACTTATCAGCAGCCCGCTCAACCTCAAGGTGGTTACTACCCTCACGGTCAATCACGACTGACTTATAATCCGCCCCAAGGTTCCCATTATTACACTCAACAACCCGGCTACACCTATACTCAGCAGCCTAATCCATAGACTGCTCAAACGGGACCGACATATAATCAGGGTCCATACTCTGGTTATCAACCCCCGTACACTGGTTACCAGCAACTGAATCAGACTGGTTATATGCCCTATACCCCCTATGGTCAGAATCCTTTGGGACAGAACCCATGGGGCCAAGGATACACTCAACCAGCATGGAGTATAGGTACAGGTCCTTATCGAGGGCCTCGCATGTCTTTCAATCCACAATTGCCGTTCTTGGTTACCTTGGAGTTACCAGACGTTTCTAAATTAACCAATGATCCGATTCTTCATAATCCTTATTGGCCTCCGGTTCCAACCAAGGTACCTGGCAACTGCCCTAAGTTTGAAGTTAATGCTAGTGAAGACCCTTAAGCTCATGTAATGACCTACCATTTGTGGTGTTCGTTTAATTCTCGGGTCAATGATTCAATTCGTCTATGTCTCTTCCAGTGCACTCTTACTGGTGCTGCCGCTAAGTGGTATATTGAACTACCCCATGGCATCTTTCAGGATTTCAATAATTTAGCAATGGCTTTTCTGACCCACTTTCAGTTACCGGTTCGCTATGAACACGAGACGCATCTCCTGACTTCTTTGAAGCAGGATAAAGCCACCCACATATCCGATCATATTCATGAGTGGAGACGTCATCGTAGGCTGATCAAGTTTGATATACCTGATCAACTACTAAATCATTGGTTCACCACATCCTTCGTTAACAAAATCGTGCAAGACATTGCTATGGGGGCATGTGTTACTGAAGAACAAGCCATCGCACATGCCCAGTATCTTGATATAGTATACTCTTAGTCCGACACACTGTATGATATTTTGACTGATGCTCCACGCCCAGGAACCTCTAAAGCTCCACCTACCCTGGCGATGGATGGTGTTATTGGTTCCGTGTCTCAAAATTCTTAGAAATCTTCAAATGGGAAGCAGAAGTCTAATTCTTCCAATAATTCTGTTGTCCCTGATCCTCCAAATTCTAGCAAGACTGCGGAGGTCAACATCGTTCAGGCTAATCCTACGAAAAAAGCCTCCAAAGGAAAGAAGAAGGGAAAAGGAAAATCCAAACCTGACGCCCCAAAAATAGAGTCTGCTAAACCTCATACTGAGGACGGTTCTCAACATAAACCGAAGTAGCCATGCCTTATTTGTGAAGGAGATCATTATAACAAATATTTTCCCCGACGATATGAGATTACTCAACTCCTGAAAGGCTCCAAAGGGACTCCAGCAGTTCTTAAAGAACCTTTCCCATCTCAGCAAACCCAGATGGTTGAGCAGCCCTCACCATCTGCACCATTTGGGTCCCAGGTCTTTATGATGAATGGTGAAGCACCTGTCTCAATTGCTACAAATTCGAAGGATTATGCTGGATCGCGTCAGCCAGCTGGGAAGGAAGTTGTGGATGGCTCACCTCCTCTTCTTGTCTCCGGTCCTTTGGAAATTGAGAAGCCTACTGTTGAACCTGTTGTGAGGCCACCTTCTAAAGGTGTTCTGCGAAGGCCTCCCTACAATCCAAATGCCCGTGCCACTCAGCACTACAGTATTATTGAGGATTTGGCACAGGCACCTTCTGCCATGTTTTCATTGGAGGTTCTTCAAATTTTCCCATCACAATGGAAAGCTTTGTTGTCTGCAATCGGTGGAATCGATCCCACCGATTCTAGTCTTCTCACCTTCAACTTAGAAAATTTTACCCCCCAACTTCCACATCAAATCGCTCTTGTTATTCAAGTTGGAATCAATGGTCTTAACATCCATAGGCCCATTGTGGATGAAGGTGCTTCCACCTGTGTCATGTCATCCGCCTGTTGGAAAGCCATCGGCTCTCCGGCTCTTTCATCATCTCCCAATGCCTTAGAAGCATTCGATGGTCGGGAATCCAAACCCCTAGGTGTTCTCAAGAGTTTTCCAATTACGTTACAAGGTAAGATAGTCAACGTAGAAGTAGAAGTGGTTGATGCCAAACTAAACTACAATCTTCTTCTCGACCGTATTTGGACTCACGCCATGTTATGCGCGCCATCCACCCTCTTTCGGCTTTTGAAGTTCCCTCATGAGGGAAAAATCGTTACTGTGGATCAGTTGTCTTTCTTCACTTCATCCTCTGAGAAATATTTTTTTTTACATGGATAAGATCCTCAATCCCCCTGATAGTGTAGGACTCGATCTCTTCAAGGACCCCTTCCTCATGGTTATTTTTCCCACACCACCACCACACACCGTTCAATTTAATATGGTCTCTAGGTTTGACGGCCCATGGATCATCCCTTCGCCTGAACAGGTGACCGATTTTGGAGAATCGATGCCCTTAACTCCAGTAGAGATTAATTACTGTGAAATCGTCGCCGCGTCCAATCCTACTCCTCCTCAACATGCTCCTTCGAGCATGGCTTTAGATATCTATTCTCAATCCCCCTGGCTCAGCGAGGCCGACTCACCTGATCCTCTAAAAGAGATTTTCCCTTCTGACGAAGCCATTTTTGAAAAAATGTCTCTTGAGGAGCTACCTTGGAGCGATGGAAATCATCGTTCCTCTTTCATGCCCAGCCTAGGGGCAATGTCAGATTGTCTAGAGCATTTTGCATCTCAGGTTCCTACTCCGCCTCTCCAGATGCCCATTTTGACTCATGAGGTCCTTTCGAAAGGAAAATTGAGCAACATTACTCAAACCACTCCAATCGATATCTCCGTGAAACCGAGGATAGTTGAGAACATACATGTGGGAGTAACTTGTTCTCCTGATGAGATACGAGTTTATACTGATCTTTTCCATGAATTCAGAGACATGTTCGCTTGGTCCTATGAGGAAATTCCTGGGATTGATCCCAGCATAGTAGTGCATGAGATTCCTACCTATCCCAGTGTGAAACCCATGCGCCAACACCTACTCCCAGTGCATCCTCGCAAAGCTGCTACCATTAAAGCAGAAGTTGAAAAAATTCTGAACGCGGACTGCATTTACCCGATCCCCCTCACAGAATGGGTCTCAAACATTGTCCCTATAGATAAGAAATAGGGTACTATAAGAGTCTGTGTTGATTACTGTGATATTAATTGAGCCTGTCCTAAGGACAACTACACCACTCCCTTCATAGATCAAATCATTGACGAATGTACTGGGAGTGAGATTTATTCCCTGATGGATGGCTTTTCCGGGTATAATCAGATAAATATTTTACCTGCCGATAAACACAAGACTACATTCATCTGTCCGTGCGGAACCTTTGCTTATAAAAATCTCCCGTTCATCTTGAATAACACTGGAGCTACTTTCCAGCGTGCTATGTCTTACGCATTCCACGACATACGCCATATCGTTCAGCCTTATCTGGACGATCTGCCAGCTCACTCAACTCGGCGGGAGGACCATCCCAAACACCTCCGCCATATTTTCCTTCATTGTAAACGCTATAATATCCAGCTTAACCCTCATAAATGTGTCTTTTGCGTGGATTCTGGCCGTATTTTGGGGTTTATAGTCTGCAAGGACGGGATTCGCCTCAACCCTCTAAAAGTCGATGCTATTGTTAATCTCCCATCACCCTCCTCGTTACAGCAATTGCAGAGTCTGCAGGGAAAAGATAATTTCCTTCGACGCTTCATCCCGAACTACGCAGAAGTGGCCAAAGGATTCACGCGTCTTTTAAAGCAACACGTTCCCTTTCTCTGGGACGAGATTTCTCAGTGATCCTTTGAGAAGCTTAAGACATTAATTTTTAATGCTCCGTTGCTTCGTCCTCCAAACTATCACCGTGATTTCACTCTATATTTGGCCGCCGCGT
Organism: Pinus albicaulis; assembly: GCA_034641835.2. Lineage (NCBI taxonomy): Eukaryota > Viridiplantae > Streptophyta > Pinopsida > Pinales > Pinaceae > Pinus > Pinus albicaulis. The sequence goes on along the minus strand of JAXQQM020077003.1, from coordinate 33,988 downwards.
TTAGCACCATAGCTATGGTTCTGGTGCAGGATGACGATTATGGAAATGAACACGTTGTTTATTATCTATCACGAAATCTTCTTGACACAAAAACGTGTTACGCTCACATCGAGAAATTGGCATTAGCCGCAGTGCAAGCTGTGCAGCGTTTTCGCCACTACATCCTGCTGCATACAGTAACCGTGGTTTCAGATTGCAACCCCATGACATACATTCTATCTAGAAAATTAATGGGGGAAAATACTCCAAATGGATCGTTATCCTTCAAGAGTTCGACTTAGATTTTACCACTGCTAAGTCGACCAAATCACTGGTTTTTTCGGATCCCAATAGACTCCACCCCGTCTCACTCTAAGGAACATATCCTGGATGAAACCCTCTTCCTTATCAGTACTCGCGATCCATGGTACAGCAACATTATTTTGTATCTTCAAACTTCAACGTTCCGGTCTGAGTTGACCAAAGATGCCCGACGTCGGATTCAGCATCAGTCTCAACCCTACCGCATTGTAGGAGATACGTTATATCGGGTTGGAGTAGATTCGGTGCTCCGCCAGTGCTTGAACCTGGAGGAGGCTAAAAGAGTCTTTAATGACTATCACAGTGGAACCTGTGGCAGTCACAGGTCTAGATATTCCACCACCCAGAAGATTTTGCATGCAGGCTACTTCTGGCCATCGATATTCAGAGACTGTATTGTTGCAGTCCGCAAATGTCATGCTTTCCAGGTTTTTCAGCGCAAGATTCATGCACCACCTCTCCCTCTTCATCTTGTCATTACTTTCGGACCTTTTGCAAAATGGGGCATAGATTTCATGACGTGTAACCCTCATTCGGCTGGGGGGCATGCATATATAGTTATCATTGTCGACTAATTTACTAAGTGGGCCGAGGCGATGCCTACACTAGCCACCGACCGTAAGACAGCTGCCCAGTTTATTTTCAGCCAAATTATTGCATGTTTCAGGGTCCCTCAGGCCATTGTTACCGATCATGGCACTCATTTTCAAGATTACATGATGGTCAAGATGACATCAAGATTGGGCTTATGACATGATAGATCAATGCCATATTACCCCCAGGAAAATGGGCAGGTTGAGGTTGTGAACAAAGTTCTGGTCACAATGCTTCAACGGAAAATTTTTATTCATAAGTCCAATTGGCACCTCCAATTTTTCTTAGCTCTATGGGCCTACCGGACGTCAGCAAAGAGTGCACACCTTTCCAATTAGTGTATGGTCTGGAAGCAACTCTTCCGGTTGAGTGCGAAATTCCTTCTTTAAAGTTGGATGTGGAACTTTTTCCCGACACTTCTCTTGAAGAAGAACGTCTCTTGTATTTGGAACGGTTGGATGAAACCCACCGCTTGGCTGCTTAAGTCATTGAAGCACAGAAGAAGTGGGTCAAAGCCCACTTTGATCAATTTGTATCTCCGCATTCCTTTGTTGAAGGGGACCTCGTCCTCCTATACGACCAAGCGCACGAAAAACTTGGAGTAGGCAAGTTCCAACCCATGTGGCATGGGCCTTACATAGTAAAATGAGTATTGAAAAATGGGGCTTATGAGCTCATTGATTACGAAGGAGTTTCGTTGGCGCAACCTAGAAATGGGTTGTACCTTAAAAAATACTACGCTTGAGTTATTTTTTGGTGTGGTGTGTGTACATAGGTGTGTGTATTCATTTGTGGGCATGTTTGGTGTGGTGTGCAATGTAAGAATTTTTCTGCTGATCAGGTCTTCCTGATTGTGCAGATGTCTATTACTCCATTTGTGGGTTGCACGGATGGTGCCTCCCGCAGTACCAGGAATTTGTCCTCGGCAGCCTCGGTAATCTATGATCCTGCTGGTGAGTTGGTTAATTTGCAAGGTGTGTGTCTAGGGCCTACCACAAATAATGTTGTGGAATATAGTGCTATTTTAGAATTATTAACCGAGGTTGTTAACCTCGGCATTCGTGCATTGCTTGTGTATCTAGACTCACAGCTTGTAGTATTACAACTTAATAGTCACTATTCAGTAAGAAACCCATCAATTTTACGTCTGTATCTACGTATTCGTTTACTGGAAAGAAATTTTGATTATATCACATATCAACACATACCCAGGCATATGAATACATTAACATATGTAGTAGCTAATTTGGTTTTAGATAGACATTTGTGAAATTTATAAAAACATCATCACATGTAAAGAGATCCATCCAGAAATAGATATATAGATATATGTGTCGAATAGTTTGCAGTACATCACATAAATTCAAAAAATATACATGTTTGTTTGATAATAGCCAGAGACAACATGTCTCTCAAAAATATGCATATGAAAGCCCTAAATAAGCTAATCATCATGGTGCTCGTGGTAGCACACCACCGCGCGCACCAATCACCTCAACAGTCTGTGAAGGCGACTAGGTACCCCCATAGTGTGTTGTTGGTAAGCTAATGGGATGTTTGCCAACCGTTCATAGTCCGCGATTCCCTAGGCAATTCCCTCCAGGTTCTGGATCAGCTCGCTCCCTTCACCACCCTCAGCTTGAGGGTCATGTACGAGATGGGTCCTCCGCGCAATGGACGACATGCCCGCGGGCCTCTCTAGGCCGACGTCTGCATTCAGATAAATTTATTGTTAGAATGGACATGTATTACCAAAAAAAATCATAAATACATAAAAATAAAAAATAAAATCATACCCAGCTCCTCATCCCAGTCCTCCCCCTCTGGGAGCGGAAGATCGGGATCTCCGGTGAAATCGGTCCCAGCATAAGGCCAATCTTCAACCACGATCAGTTGACGTTGTAACCACCCAAAGAACTCAGGTCTCCAAGACATATGTTGACCTCCTCCTGACCTGGGCATAAGTGTTGCCCAGCGAGCCATCCTTGGCTCCCTCAGTATCGACTTGGCAACTATTGCCCCTTGGCCTTGGAAAATAGGTAGTCGTTCTAGGATGAAAGACACCAGAATGGAACCGTAGCCAAAATGCTTTAGTTTGGCTTGCTTGCATATTTTTAGCTGCCTTTTGATATTGCTCGTCACTACGGAGGCCCAATAAAACAATGTGGGGTTCATACACTCGGAGGCTAGTATGATTTGGGCCTTGGCTGCCTCATGTGGAGCTTGCGATCCTGCAGCTCCTATGATGGTATGAAGCACTACCCTGAGTGTTAGGTCGCGGACAGTGTGGATGTTCACCTTCCTACTCCCCGATCCTGTTCATGCCCCTAGGCACACTCTTGCCATTACCATCTCCATTTTCTCTCCGAAACGTCTGCTGCCAGTTATGATTGGCACTGGACCTCTATGCGACAATCCGGTTATAAAGTAAACATCAGAGACCTCAAGAGCTAATACTTGGTCCTGAAGTTTGAATACTTCGTCATTGTCGTCCCATATGCTGACCAAGTACTGCAGCAGCTCAGATTGAGCTCTTAAGCATGGCGTAAGGAATAATTTTTTGAGTCCAAAGTTCCTAAGTGCATTTATATAGGCTTCGTTTTCCATAGCCATTTCATCTTCCTCCCCATGTTCCCTCTCCTTCCATTCGATAACCATTGTGACTAGATATCTGCATTAACTTGAGTAAAAATGCCTTGTTAGATCTCTGTTGCATTTGAAAATCCACATGGATTTCTCACATTTTGAAAACTTAAAGCGGAAAATTGCGTTGTGCCATTGGTGCGACCCTTTTGTGAGAAAATGTCCATTGGCACGGGTCCGTGCCCGATACTCGTGCCAATGGAGTGAGCCCTAAAATTTTAAAAGGTTCCCCCAGAGGTCTAATGTACAATTGAAACTTATAAAAAATGGATTAAAACGGAGCTTAAAGAAACACCTTTTACTTGGAATAGATGAGGATCTGAATGATGTCCCGGATCTGTCGCAATCACCGCCGCTATTTTGCACACAAACAAGCCATTGTTGCTCTCCAAGTGAGGTAAAAAGTAAAAGTAAATTTGTTTTAACATTTGGAGCCTATTTATAACTTTTTAAGTCAATAATTAGGTTTTAAATGTCATTTTTCTCAATATTTTAATATATTTTGTCGAAAAATGGATTTTACACTTTCTTTTCTGTGTAGCGACAGGTTTCTTCGCAGATTCAACAGTGATACGAGTTGTAATTTATACTTTTTCGGACTTGGTAAAAACACGAAAAAGTCATTTTGGAGTCATCTTTCAGCTCTTTTCTAACTCTCTAAACATGAAAATATTGCCGCATCCCTTGACGTTTCGATCTCGTTAAAGTGGACACGAAATGACTTCTACCTAGTATACGTTTACCCCTTTTTTGGGCTGGGATAGATTACATATGAAAAAGGAATACCCTAGCCTATCGCGACTAGGAGGTTTCCTCAGACGTAGTTTTGTACCTTTTTGGATCTGAGGAACTATCTATGAAAAGGGACCATTCGAGTTTACTTTTCTGTTGTCTTTTGAAACTCTCTAAACATGAAAAGACGCCGATTTTTTCCTTTTTCAGACTCGTTAAATTCTGATGACATCAGATTCAGTCGTAATGACAATATTCGAGTTCCTCCTTCCTAGGGCTCGTTAAATGTACTAGGATGGATTCGTCCGAAGGATGGACTTATAGGACAAGCATATGCTATCCCCTTCAAGCTTGTTTTCAAAAATAATTGGGGTACTCGCCAGAAATGGCGGGGAAAAAAATGGAACCAACATCATTGTCGTGTTGACAGTATGTCACTCTTGAACATGGCACTTTTCTGCATTCGTGTCGGGTTGGGGACATCTCATCTAATTTTCCACTTTCCTCCGTAGGTTTGGGTGATCCCTTTTGACCTCTCATTTTCTCTTTGCCTCGTCATCATGACCTTTGATCTTTTGATGTCAAATACTGCCAAATCCACTGTCGTGCCGCCGATATGTTCAAGAGAAGTTGACCTCTGCAAAATTTCAACCTTCCTCTAATTCTTATCTGATCTTGATTCAAAAAGACATTATTTTCCTTTGTCTCGTGTCGATGATGTGGGAAACACTATGGCCCACCTTCGATCAAGGTCACTTCCTATCGAATTTAGCTCATTATCCAAGAAGCTGATCTAGAGACTCCCTTCTGGTACCTTGGAGCCTGCATACCTCAATGGCAGGTTCTTCGCGTTTAACGTGAGGTTTTCATCATTGGCCTCTGATCGAGTGATTCTACAGATGTTCAACACCAACTCACTAATTCACATGCCATAGATTGTACCTATAGTACCTTGAGGGCCATTGTCATTATTAGTGGTACCTCTCGCATCTGTTAACAGCTTTCATCATTGGCTGGTAATTAGGCGATGTTCTTGCATGTTCGACTTCAGCTCACTTATTCGCATGCTTGAACTTGTACTTTTTTTGGGTCGAGATGGAGCACAAGACCCTGGATTTTGTCTGTTGGAATCCAGGCTGTGATTTTGTGGATTATTATGATTGGTTTCATGACTCATTCATTAGATGGCTACGACCATACCTGAGTCTATTTATCGATCCTTACTGGATGGCTGTGTCCATGCCTTGGGTCTGGATTATTGCATACTCTGTTATGGATGGCTGTGCCCATACCACATATATCATGTATTTGAGATATCAGTTGTACTTCTCTACGCAGGTTTTCCGACGGCAGTGTTTTCAGTTGGGCACATTCTCGTAAAGAATTTCACCCCTCTCTCTCTTTCAAGCCTCATGCTTTAAGGGGCATCTGTTACACAGCAATTTGTCACCGTCCCTGAAATTCCCCATCCCGCACATTGGAGGGCTTATTTTGTGACCTGTGAGCAGTGACATGATCTGAAAACAGTTTCATGACATTTCCATAGACATGGACTTTCATTCCTCTGAAGACAACTCCTTGTGAAAAACCCGAAAAATAGCCTTTTTATCCTTGGAATGACTACTCAGTGTCATACCCGCGCCAATGGGGGAAATCCTCCAAAGAGGGCGTGCTAACTGGTGCACTGTCTCAGTGTTGTACCCTCGCCAAGCTTAATAAGGAGTGTTTAAAAAAAATAAATGGCAGAATATTGACTCCAACAAACTCCTGAACTGGACTCTAAATAGAGTTGGGACGTTTGGCTTCGGTTCTCCATGTAGAGGAAGTAGTTTTCCACCTCTCATGGAAGCTTCCTTGAGAATAGGGCCAATCCCATGATTGTACGGATCCCAACTCCCCTTCCACCATCTATATAAGCTTTCCATTTCCCTTTGCAAGCTAGTCTCCAAGAGCCTTCAAAGCCTAAATAATGTTGTAATAGTCCTCATAGTGCCATATCAGTAGCAAGGAGATTGACGATCGAAGAGAGAGGCTTGTCCCCATTCCCGACAAGCTTTCCTGAGATGTATTCAGCTGACGACCCGCCGAAGGAAGATTCAGCGTCAGAGCCTAGTTGTACTTTCCTTTGTATGAATTAATGATAAGCGACTTTGGTTATGGTTCCACTCGTATTATTAATTATGATCATGAGTTGTGTCTTCTCTGACTGATACATAATTGCATATATCGGGTTTTACGCTTGTGTTTTTCGTGTTTCTTTTGTGTGCAGGTGTTCGATCGTGGCAAGCGAGAGGATTGTGATCTGCCGAAGTGAGGAAACGGGAATGTCATCCTCTCTACAAACAACAACGTTGGACTTGAGGTAGGCCTTCTTTGCAATCTAGTCTATTTCAATTAGGAACTTGCACCTTAGCATGATACGATTGTTGCTAGACCTGATCTGGGCTAGTAGGGATCGCCTCTGTCCGCATAGGGGATTTACCTCTACAAAACTAACCTTAACCTTAAATTTACCCTTAACCTAATATTAACCTTACCCTAACCTTACCCTTAACCTTAACCTTAACCTTAACCTAAGGTTAAGATTTTGGTTAAGGTTAAGGTTAAAGATAATTTAAGGATAAGGGTAACGTTAAGGTTAAGGTTATGGTTACGGTTAAGGTTAAGGTGAAGCATTTGGTCAAGGTTAGGGTTATCTTATAGTTAAGGTCAAGGTTAAGGTCAAAGTTATAGTTAAGGGTAAGGTTAAGGTTAAGGTTAATGTTAAGGGTAAATTTAAGGTTAAGTTTAAGGTTAAGGTTAAGGATAAGGTCAAGGTCAAGGTTAAGGTTAAGTAAAGGTTAATATAAGGTTAAGGGTAAGTTTAAGATAAGGTTTAGGGTAAGGTTAAGGTTAAGGTTAACGTTAAGGGTAAGGTTAAGGTTAAGATTAGGTTAAGGGTAAATTTAAGGTTAAGGTTTGGTTAAGGTTAAGGTTATAGTTAAGGTAAATGTAAGATAAGGTTAAGGGTAAGGTTAAGGTTACTTGTTTAGTGAGGTTAAGTTTAAGGTTAAGATTAGGTTAAGGGTAAGGTTAAGGTTAGGCTAAGGTTAAGGTTAAGGTTAAGGGTAAGGTTAGGGTTAGGTTATAGTTAAGATCAAGGTTAAGGTTAAGGGAAAGGAAACCCTAACCTTAACCTTAACTTTTACCCTAACCTTACCCTAACCTTACCCTTAACCTTAACCTTAACCTTACCCTAGGGTTAGGTTATAGTTAGGGTCAAGGTTAAGCTTAGGTTAAGGTTAAAGTTAGGTAAAGGTTAAGGTTAAGGTTAGGTTAAGGTTAAGGTTATGGTTATGGGAAGTTTAATGTTAACGTTCAGGTTAGGTTAAGGTTAAGGTTAGGTTAAGGGTAAAGTTAAGGTTAAGGTCAAGGTCAAGGTCAAGTTTAACCTTAACCTCACATTAATGTTACCTTAGCCTTTACCTAGCCTTAACCTTAACATTATCCATAACCTTAACCTTAACCTAACCTTAATGTTGACCTTAACTATAACCTAACCCTAACCATGACCAAACCCTTAACCTTAACCTAACTTAATCTTAACCTTGACCTTGACCTTAACCTTAACCTTAACCACACTAAACCCGTAACCTTAACCTTAACCTGACTAAACCTGTAACCCTTAACATTTTTTAACCTTACCTTAACATAATCGTAACCTCGACCTTAACCTTAACCTAACCTTAACCTTAACCTTAACCTCACTAAACCCGTAACCTTTACCTTAAACTTAACCTTGCTAAATGTGTAACCCTTAACATTATCGTAACCTTAACTTAACATAACCATAACCTTGACCTTAACCTTAACCTTAACCTAACCTTAACCTTAACCTTAACTTTACCATTAACCTAACCTTAACCTTAAATTTAACTATAGCCTAACCTAACCTTAACCTTACCTTAATCTAATTTAACCTTAACCTAACCTTAACCTTAACCTTAACCATAACCTTGACCTTAACCTTAACTTACCCTTAACCTTCAAACTTAACACTAACCTAACCCTAACCTTAACCTAACCTCAACCTTGACCTTAACCTAACCTTAACCTTAACCTTATCTTACCCTTAACTTTGACCTTGACCTTTTAACCTTAACCTTACCTTTACCTTAACTTTAACTTTAACCTTTCCATAATCATAACCTTAAGCTTGACTTTACCCTTAACCTAACCTTAACCTAACCCTAACGTTGACCAAATCCTTAACCTTAACTATAACCTAACCTTAACATTAACCTTCCCATAACCCTAACCTTAACCTTGACGTTAACTATAACCTAACTTTAGCCTTACCATTAACCTTGACCTTAAACTTAAATTTAACTATAACCTAACCCTAACCTTGACAAAACCTTAACCTTAACCTTAACTTAACCTAACCTTAGCCTTAGCCTTAACCATAATCTTAACCTTAACCTTAACCTTAACATTGCCCTTAACCTTAACCTGATTATAACCTTAACTATAACCTTACCCTAACCTTAACGCTAACCTTACCCTTAAACTTCCCCTAACCTTAACCCTAACCTTAACTTTAACCTTAACCTTAAGGCTAAGGTTACGGGTTTAGTCAAGTTAAGGTCAAGGTTAGGGTAAGGTTAAGGTTAGGTTAAGGTTAGGGAAAGGTTAATGTTATGTTAAGGTTAAGGTTAAGGGTTTTGTCAAGGTTAGGGTTAGGTTATAGTTAAGGTCAAAGTTAAGTTTAAGGTTAAGGGTAAGGTTAAGGTTAAGGTTAGGTTAGTTAAGGTAACGTTAAGGTTAAGGTCCATGTTAAGATTAAGTAAAGGTTAAGGTTAATGTTAATATTAAGGGTTTGGTCAAGGTTAAGGTTACATTATAGTTAAGGTCAAGGTTAAGGGTAAGGTTATAGCTAGGTTAAAGTTAAGGTTAAGGTTAAAGTTAGATTAAGGTAAGGTTAAGGTTATGGATTTAGTCAGGTTAAGGTTAAGGTTAAGGTTATGGTTAAGGGCATAAGGTTAAGGTTAACGTTAAAGTTAAGGCTATGGTTAATGCTAGGGTAACGTTAAGGTTAAATTTGAGGTTAAGGTTAGGTTAAGGTTAGGTTAAGGTTAGGGTTAGGTTATAGTTAAGGTCAAGGTTAAGGTTAGGGTTAATTTTAGGTTAAGGTTAAGGGTACGATTAAGCCCTTAACCTTCCCATAACATTAACCTTAACCTTAACATTAACATTAACCTTAACCTTACCTTATCCTTACCTTAACCTAACTTTAACCTTAACTTTCCCTAAACTTAACCTTAACCTTACCCTTAACCTTCAGCTTAATTTTAACCTAACCTTAACCTTAACTTTACTCTTAACATAACATTAACCTTAACCTCAACCTAACCCTAACCTTGACCTTAACCTTAACCTTAACCTAACTAAAACCGTAACCTTAACTATAACCTTAACCTTAACCTTACCTTAACTTTGACTTTACCCTTAACTTAACCTTAACCTAAGCTTAACCTTACCTTAAGTTTAGGTTAAGTTTAAGGTTAAGGTTAAGGTTAGGTAAGGGTAAAGTTAAGGTTATAGGTTTAGTCAAGTTAAGGTTAAGGTTATGGTTAGGTCAAAGGTAAAGTTATGGTTAAGGTGAAGGTTAAGGGTAAGGTTAAGGTCAAGGTTATGGGTTTAGTCAGGTTAAGGTTAAGGTTAAGGGTCTTGTCAAGGTTAGGGTTAGGTTATAGCTAAGGTTAAGGTTAGGGTTAAGGTTATAGTAAAGGTTAAGGTTAAGACCTATAACCTTAAACTTAACCTTAACCTTAAATTTAACTATAACCTAACCTTAACCTTTAGCTTAACTATAACCTTAACATTAACTATGACCTTACCTTCACCTTAACCTTTACTTTACCCTTAACCTTTACTTTACCCTTAACCTTAACCTTAACCTTAACCTTACCCTTACCACCTTAACCTTAACCTTAACCTTAATCTTAACCTAACTAAACATGTAGCCTTAACCTTACCCTTACATAAAATTAACCTTAACCTAACCTTAACCTTAACTATAACCTAACCCTAACCTTAAATTTAACCTTAACCTTAACTTAACCTTAACCTTCACTATAACCTAACCTTAACCTTGACCTTAACTATAACCTAACCCTAACGTTGACCAAACCTTAACCTTAACTATAACCTAAACCTAACCTTGACCAAACCCTTAACCTTAAGCTTAACTTGCCTAAACCTGTAACACCCAACCCTAACCTTAACCAAACCCTTAACCTTAACCTTAACTTTACCCTTAACCTAATCTTAACTTTAACCTAACCTTAACCTTGACTTTACCCTTAACTTAACCTTAACCTTGAACTTAACTATAACCTAAACCTAACCTTTACCAAACCTTAACCTTAACCTTAACTTAACCCTTAACCCTAACTTTAACCCTTACCTAACCTTAACCTTAACTTTACCCTTAACCTAACCTTAACCTTAAATTTACCCTTAACCTAACCTTAACCTTGAAATTAACTATATCTTAAACCTAACCTTGAACAAAACCTTAAGGTTAGGGTTAGGTTATATTTAAGGTCAAGGTTAAGGTTAGGTTATAGTGAAGGTTAAGGTTAAGATAAGGTTAAGGTTCGGGTCAAGGTTAAGGTTAAGGATAGGGTACATGTTTAGGTTTAGGTTAAGGTTAAGGTTAGGTTATAGTGAAGGTTAACGTTAAGACCCATAACCCTAACCTTAACCTTAGCCTTGAATTTACCCTAAACCTAACCTTAACTTAAGCCTTAGCCTTAACCTAACCTTAACCTAACTATAACCTTACCCTTAACCTTAACCTTAACCTTAACTGTAACCTAACCCTAAATTTGACCAAACCCTTAACATTAACCTTAACCTTAATCTTTACTTAACCTTAAACTTGACCTTAACCTTAACCTTTACCTTACCCTTAACCTTAACATTAACCTTAACCTAAACCTTAACCTTCACCTAACCTTACCCTTAAGCTTACCATAACCTTACCCTAACCTTAACCTTAACTTTACCCTTAACCTAACCTTAACCTTAACCTACCCTTAACCTTATCTTAACCATAACTATAACCTAACCCTAACCTTGACAAAACCTTAACATTAAACTTAAATTTACCCTTAACCTAACCTTAACCTTAACCTTAACCTTGGATTTACCCTTAATTTAAGTTTAACCTTCACTATAACCTAACCCTTACCTTGACCAAACCATTAACCTTATCCTTAACCTTGACCTTAACCTTAAATTTAACTATAACCTAACCCTAACCTTGACCAAACCCATAACATTAACCTTAACTTAACCTTAACCTTAATCTTAACCTAAACCTAACCTTAACCTTGACTTTAACTATAACCTAGCCCTAACCTTGACCAAACCCTTAGCCTTAACCTCAACCTGACTAACCTTGACCAAACCTTTAGCCTTAACCTTAACCTGAATAAACCCTTAAGGTTAGTGTTGGGCAATTTATTTGAACAAATTGCTGCATTAAATTATCGACCAAGGAAACTCGTGAGCTTGTGATGGTGCCAGCAATATATATGCAGGAGTAGGCAACTAACTCTATGTCTAACTAAATTGTTTATGATTCAATATAATATGCAAGGGAAGAGGCTCCTAACTTAGGAGGTCCTAGTTGTCCTTCCCTACAGTATCATAGAGAAATCATTCATAAAACCAGAAACTTGAAATAAAGACAAGGCTATTCAAAAGCTGAAAGTAATATATTCTATAACTCTAACTCAATTAGTTTAAAAAGAGGAATAATATTGAAATGGTTCTTGACCCAAGAAATCCACTTTCACCTCAATTACCACTTAATGAATCAGAGATTAAAACCAAGAACTTAAGATGGATAAATTATTAATGAAAGAAGCTCTTAACTTAAGAGACATGTAAAGTATTCCATTATAATTCATTCATCTTAATATCAAAAATCTCAACAAGAAACTACTTGCACACAAACAAAAGAAACCAATTTTAATTCAACAAGAGAATGAACTTTAATTGTTGTTCAGATTCAAAAAGAGAGAAAGACTAACTTAGTCTTTTGATTGTCCTCTCATGTACTAATCCAAACTAAACTAAGATCCATTCATAAGCATAAGAAATGAAATGACTTGAAACATAAAAGCAAAAGAATGAATTTCAATTATCATGCAAATCAAATAGAGAGAGAGAGCCTAACTTAGACCCTTGGATATCATCTCACATGTTGATAAGATTCTAATTTAAAACTCATTCATCAATCACACACAAATCCTTAAACATCTAAGCAATGAAATGAAACAAAATCTAATATGAAATAAAATGTTTCTCCCATCCTTTTAGAGTGAGCTCAATTCTCTTAAGAACAAGACAAATTATTCCATATACTACATTAAGGAAACTTATATCTAAAACTACATAAATTCCATAAATTCATATTCTATATTAACATAATTTACATCTAAAACTACATAATGGAAATATATGAAAAATGAAGATTTATTCTATTCCATCATCAATTGGATACAATGCTCTAAGAGTCCTACCCTTGGAATGGAGGAGGTACTCCTATTTATACAATGAGAGGAGTAACAAACTCATAATGATCATCCACTAATATCTCTAACCATCTAGACACATAACCCTATCCTCCATGATTTCCTCCATGATCTTTTCCATGAGGTTTATCTTCTTAACTTCGAATTTGATCATCCAAGGCCACATAAAGGTGTCTTGGAAGCTTCCTTTGAGCCTACACATGTCAACAAACTCATGCTAATTGTTAGGCATAAGTATAAGCATATTATTTTCTAAGTTTTAGCCATAAATTTACTTTAAAATGTTAAGAATTAATAAACTTTGGAAAAACATAGTTATGACTCAATAATGAAGTGAATGTAATGATATGGAGGTGGAATGGAGGTGACATGAAGGTAAAATGTGAAGATATTGATGAATAATGGAGTGAAAATAGGGACTATTTTGAGGCCCAACAGTTAGGTTAGGATAAGGTAAGTTTATAGTTAGGTTAAGGTTAAGGTTAAGGGGGTAAGCCTTAACCTTAACCTAACTAAACCCATAACCTTAACCTTAACCTTAACCTAACGTTAACCTTAACTAAACCCTTAACCTTAACCTTCCCCTAACCATAACCTTAACCTTACCCTTAACCCTTAACCTTAACCTAAACCTAACCTTGACCTGAACCTTAACCTAACCTTAACCTTAACCTTACCCTTAACCTTACCTTAAACCTAACCTAACCTTAACCTTAAATTTATCCTTAACCTAACCCTAACCTTAAGGTCAAGGTTAAGGTTACGTTAAGGGTAAAGTTCAGGTTATGGTTAGGGTAACATTAGGTTAAGGTTAAGGCTAAGGTAAGGGTTAAGGTTAAGGGTTTGGTCAAGGTTAAGGTTAAGGGTTAAGGTTAAGGTTAAGGGTTTGGTCAAGGTTAGGATTAGGTTAGAGTTAAGGTTAAGGTTAGGTTAAGGGTAAGATAAGGTTAATGTTAAGGTTAAGGTTAAGGTTAGGTTAAGGTCAGGGTCAAGGTTAAGGTTAAGGGTAAAGCCAAGGTTAAGGTTAAGGTTAAGGTTAGGGTAAAATTTGAGGTTAAGGTTAAGGTTAAGGGTTTGTTCAAGGTTAGGGTTAAGTTATCCCTTAAGGTTAGGGTAAATTTAAAGTTAACGTTAAGGTTAGGTTAAGGTTAAGGTTAAGGTTAGGTTAATGGTAATGTCAAGGTTAAGGTTATGGTTATGGGAAGGTTAAGGTTAAGGTTAAGGTTAAGTTAAGGTTAAGGTCAAGGTTAGGGTTAGGTTATAGTTAAGGTCAAGGTTAAGGTTAGGTTAAGGTCAAGGTCAAGGTTAGGTTAGGTTATAGTTAAGGTTCAGGTTAAAGTCAAGGTTCAGGATTTGGTCAAGGTTAGGGATAGGTTATAGTTAAGGTCAAGGTCAACGTTAGGTTAAGGTTCAAGTTAAGGTTAAGGGTTTCGTCAAGGTTAGGGTTAGGTTAAGGTTAAGGTTAAGGTTACGGGTTTAGTCAAGTTAAGCTTAAGGTTAAGGGTTTGGTCAAGGTTAAGGTTAAGGGTTTGGTCAAGGTTAAGTTTAGGGTAAAGTTAAAGTTAAGGTTAAGGTTAGGTTAAGGTTAAGGTTAAGGTTTTGGTCAAGGTTAGGGTTAGGTTAAGGGGGTAAGGTTAAGGTTAAGGTTAGGGTTAAGGGTTTGGTCAACGTTAGGGTTAGGTTATAGTTAATGTCAAGTTTAGGGTTAAATTATAGTTAAGGTTAAGGATGAGGTTAAGGTTAGGTTAAGGTTAAAGTCAAGGTCAAGGTTAAGGTTAGGGGAAGGTTAAGGTTAAGGTTAAGGTTAAGGTTAGGGGAAGGTTAAGGTTAAATTCAAGGTTAAGGGTAAATTTAAGGTTAATGTTATGTTAAAGTTAAGGTTAAGGGTTATGTCAAGGTGTTGTGTAACCAGCTCCAAAAATAGAAGAAAAGAGATATCAACGCCTTAGAAATAAGCCACTTCGACGGGGCAACCTCCAATAAATTACATAAATGAAAAATTCTTGGATGATACAATTTACAAAACCTCCTTTCTATATATAGGATTCCATGGGGCCATAATGTAATCCCAGTGGGGCCACAATGTAATCCTAGCTGACCTAACAATAATAATTTAAGGGCACAATAATAACAATATGGGAGTTACAAGGGTACAATAATAACAATAAGGGGGTTACACTAACAACAATAAGGGACTATACTAGTAATATAGGGACCTAACATGCCCCTCTCCATCAAAAAAGTGTTTTCCTCAACGCTTGAGGAGCTCTGGGTGCTTCTGTATAAAATTCTCATCCTCCCATGTAGAATCTTCAGTGGGTAAGTTCTTCCACTTGATGAGATACTCTGAAATTGATCGATTTCGTAGCTGTCGAGTTCTTGTTTCCATGACCGCTTTAGGTTCCAATATGATTTTTCCTTCCTCATCAAGTTTTGGCAATATTGTTTGAACTGGAATATTTTCACCTATAACCTTCTTTAAGCATGAAACATGGAAAACTGGATGCACTTTCGACGAAGCAGGAAGCTCCAATTTGTATGCCATAGTACCAATCTTTTGCAACACCTTGTAAGAATGATAGTACTTTGGCAATAATTTATTATCCTTATTAGCTTGCTTGAGGGAAATTTTTTTGTATCATTGTAGCTATAAAAATACCCAATCTCCTACATCAAAACATCTCTCGCTACAATGCTGATCTACCTATTGTTTCATTCGGTTTTGTGCCAAATTCAGGTTATCCTTTAAGAGTTGGAGAAATTCTTGCTAATGCTCGATGTGATCTTCCACTGCTTGAACCTTTGAATTTTCCCTTAAATATGATGTGATGGATGGTGGTTGATATCCATAAAGTGCCATAAATGGGGTCATTTTTGCTGCAGTATGGAAGGAAGTGTTATACCACCATTCAGCGAGAGGTAACCACTTGACCCATTGTGTTTGTTTATCAGATACAAAACAAAAAAGATATCATTCCAAACATTTATTTACTATCTCAGTTTGACCATCAGATTGAGGATGATAAGATGAACTATGAGATAATTGAGTACCCAAACAAGAAAATAACTCCGTCCAAAAATTTCCAGTAAAAATGGGATCTCTGTCGCTCACAATAACCCTTGGGCTTCCATGTAGCTTTTGAATTCTGTCCATAAATGTAGTAGCAACTGTACTTGCTTTAAATGGATGAGATAATGCACAAAAGTGTGCATACTTAGTAATTCTATCAACTACCACCATGATGACACTCTTTCCTTCGGACTTAGGTAAACCTGTGATAAAATCCATTGAAATCTCCTCCCAACGTTGACTTGGAATGGATAAAGGTTGTAGAAGTCCCGGGGTATTAATTGTCTCAACTTTATTCTGCTGGAAAACCAAACATTCCGCCACAAACTTTTGAATATCAGATTTAAGGCCATCCCAAAAAAATTCTTTCTTCACCCTGTGGTAAGTTTTTAAAAATCCTGAGTGTCCTCCTAAAGGAGAAGTGTGCAGTTCCAAAGGAATATTTTGTTTTAGTTTGGAGTTCCTACAAATATATAAGCAATATTTGTACCATAAGGAATCATTTTTCCAAATAAATGTATCAGATGTACTAGGATCTTGCTGCAACTTTTGAATGAGTGTCCATACATCTTTTTCCTTCTTCCATTCATCTCTTACTTCGGTTATCCAATCTGGTTGGATAATAGAAATGGCACAAAGCAATGCTTCCACCTCTTCATTCTTTCTTGAGAGTGCATCTGCAACAACATTAAGCTTTCCCTTTTGTAGATTATTTCAAAGTCATAACCCAACATCTTTGTGACCCATTTTTGCTGCTCTTCTGAAGATAGTCTTTGTTCCAAAAAGTGTTTAAGACTATCATGATCAGTTTTTACCTTGAAGTGTCTTTCCATTAGGTAAGTTCGCCATTTCTTTAGTGCATGTAGTATTGCTAACATTTCCTTCTCATAAATAGGTTTCTGTAAATACTTTCCTTTGAGTGGACGACTTTCAAAAGCAATGGGTCTTCCTTCCTGCATTAAAACTGCACCAATTCCATTTCCTGAGGCATCACATTCCACAATAAAGGTTTTGTGAAGTCTGGCGTAGCTAAGACCGGTGCTAGGCACATTGCCTCTTTAAGATGTTCAAAGGCCTTAGTTGCTTCAGGAGTCCATGAAAACGCATCTTTCTTCAATAATGTTGTTAGAGGTGCTGCTATTCTCCCATAATTCTTAACAAACTTGCGATAATACCCTGTTAACCCGAGAAATCCTCGCAACTTCTTTATGGTTGTGGGGACTTTCCATTCCTTAATGGCTTTAATTTTATTAGGGTCTACCTTAACACCCTCGTGAGATACAATATGACCCAGATATTCCACCTCTTGTACTCCAAAGAAACATTTGGATTTTTTTGCATATAATTGTTTCTCCTGCAATAGTTTGAGCACCCTGTCAACATGTTCAACATGATCCTTCCAACACCTGCTGTAGATTAGTATATCATCAAAAAATACTAGCACAAATTTTCTAAGGAAGGGTTTGAAAATGGAATTCATCAACCGTTGAAATGTAGAAGGTGCATTGGTAAGGCCAAAAGGCATGACCAAAAATTCATAATGACCCTCATGAGTTCGAAATGTTGTTTTTGGAATATCTTCAGTCTTCATTCTAATTTGATGATATCCAGAACGAAGATCCAACTTGGTAAAATAAATTGCTCCATGTAATTCATCCAATAATTCATCAATAACAGGAATGGGAAATTTATCTTTAATGGTGAGCTTATTAAGCTCCCTATAACCTGGACACATTCGCCATGATCCATCCTTCTTGTGCACCAATAATACAGGAGCAGAGAAAGAACTTTGACTTGGTTGAATTATACCTGCCTCTAACATTTCTGCAATCATACGTTCAATTTCGCTCTTTTGGACATAAGGATATCTATAAGGTTTGATTTTTGGAGGAATACTTTCTGGAATCAAATGAATAGCATTATCATGATCATGAATAGGTGGGAGTCCTTTGGGAGTTTCAAACACCTTGGAATGATTGTCCAAGACTTGTTGAAGATCTGCAAAAATAGATGATTTTGATGTTGGAACTTCTAGTGAGCATAATTGTGCAATTACGCCTCTTTGTTCTTTATTTATAAGCTTTGTCATGACATTAGAGCTTATTATCTTTAGAAACTTCCCCAAAATACCTCATAATTCGACTTCCTTTCCTTCTAAAAAAAAATTCAAGAAAATTTCTTGAAAATTCAAAGCTACCGTCACCAAAGATTATAACCATTGTACTCCTAGTACAACATAAAGACCAATCTAGGATTCTAGATTAGACTCAATTTATTGTCGACCAAGGTAGGTAATCTTAGAGGCACTTGTCTAATATTTATAGACCTAAAAGGATCTGTTCTATTTGTCTAGATAAATTCTTACTGTGACAAGCTCTAACACTCTCTTACAAGAGCTTGAAATGTAGTTCCTTTCACACTTTAAATGCTTATATCATCTAATTTAATCTATTATTCTAAAAACAGAGTGTTACTAGTCTGAGTTTTCAATCCTCTTACAAGGATATAATTCACAAAAACTCTTTCAAAATAACACACTAAGCATACTAAAAATCAAATTCATGAAAACAGAGTTCATAGAAATGTTTTGAAATTCAATGCTCAATTAAACCTTTTACAAGGACTTATTCAATAATTTTGCAATTGAATTTTCAGGCTACTACTATGAATCATAAAATAACAATCACAAGAACTTCTAATTAAATTGATAAACTCACAAGCAGTGAAATGAAATAAAATGCTATTCAGATCTGAACACTAAATTTTATGAAACAGAAAAGAAAGTGTACCAATCCTCACGCGGGGGCCCTTCCACACTTTGAAGGCACACTTTGAAAAACTTCAAGTGATAAGAATTTTAACTCATAAACACCATAATTTATGAAAGTTTGTCTTTGATTAAGTACTGATAATGGATTACATTAAAAACAAAGTTTTGAAACACACTTACAGTCTTACGTTTGTTCCTTTCAATGTCTTCACTAGCATTCCTTTTCTTCAATAATAATCAATCCTCCCATTACATGCTTTCATCCTACTATTTATTAAAATTTACAACCAAAAAGGCTATTTTCATTCCTCCCTAATCCTAACTTATCCCAAAATAGTTCGAATCATTTTAGAGTTCCTAATCTTAAGCAAAATATCAAGTACATTCATTATGACTTCTTATTTTTTTGCTGGATAGGCTGGGTTTGACCAGCGTTGACCAAATACTCAGAAGCTCCAAATTCGATGCTAGATAGATTTTCCACCATGTATGTACATCCTAGATCACTTCCTTGTCTTCTGTTTTGATTTTCCTGCTACTCCACATGTCACAACATAAACCAATTACAGGAAGTTATTACATCCTGTAATTTTATTGAAAATTTTCAATTTTTAACATAAAAATCCATAAATTAAATTTAATGTAAAATAACAATTATAATGCTACATTAATCAATTTCAATGGAATATGACGAGTTTATGGAAGAAAATTGTAGATAAATGATGGATTTTTAGAAGAAAAGAATAGCAATAAAATAGTACCAACATACAACATTAGCACCTCCCATAGGAATGGAAAGCATTGGACTAGTCAATAAATATTCCCCCATGGTTAGCTTGATATTATGGAATTTTCCAGAGCAATTTATAGTTCCTCCATTTGCAACCATCACTTGACATTCTGGTGCTGGGTATAGGAAACAATTTAATTCCTTGGCTACCTTACAATGAATAAAATTATGGGTGCTACCTGAATCAATCAACACTATTACCTTTTTCTTCTTGGTTTGTCCTGCTATCTTGAGAGTTTGAGGAGTGGTAATTCCTGCCAGTGCATTACACGATATGGTCGGATTCATTTCTTCCTCTTCTAGGGCTGGTTCCTGGTGTATATCCTCTTCTTGTTCATTTTCTTCTTCCTCTTCACAATATATGTAAAATAATTTCATCTCAACACACTTATGACCTTTAGTGTATTTGCTATCACAACTGTAGCAAAGCCCTTTTGCTCTTTTTTCTTCCAATTTTTGTGGTGTCAACCTTGTAGGTTGTGAAAATCTAGGAGTAGCAACACTTCCCTCTTTATAGAAGTGAGTGGTAGGCTTCCTTGTCGCCATAATTTTACATTCAATTTTTCTTGCCAACCTGAATGCCTTCTCCAATGAATCAGGTTCCAAAACGTGAAATTCATGTTGGATGTTATCCTTTAAAGTGCTTATGAAGAGATCAATCCTGTGTTCCTCTGGAATATCAGTTACCCTTATATTCAATTTTTGGAAGTCCTCAATGTGCTCCCCCACTAAACCCTTTTGTTTGAGATTTATCAATTGGCTAAAGAAGGTGTTGCTCTTTGTGTCCTCATAATGTGCTATCATTTCCTCCGTAAAAATTGACCAAGTGAAATTTTTTTTACGGGAGCAAAGCCATCGATACCATACAAATGTATTTTGTTCTAAATGTAAAGTTGCAATGCGTACCTTTTGTGTGTTTTGCACATTATGGAGATCAAAATATTGCTCCATTTGTAGTATCCATGTTACAGGATCCTTTGCATCAAAATTCCTCATATTTATTTTTGGAATATGGTGGTTCTTCCTGCCAATATTAGAGTTTGTGAAATCGTGATTAACATTTATTTTGTTCTCATCATGAGTTTCTTCTACTATCTTTTCACCATTATGAAACATTTCTTGTATCAACTTTGTCAAACCTTCAATGTCTACTTTTAGATCATTCTTCATGTTTTCCATGTTTTCTTTCATGTCATCCATCTTAGCTTCCATGCTAGCTTCCATGCCATCCATCTTAGCTTCCACACATTTCTTCAAAACGTCCATATTCGCTTCCACGTCTTTCTTCAAAACTTCCATTTCATTTTTTTTGCTCTTTGTGAGAGCGAAATTTGTTGCACTTGCTCTTGTAATTTTGATAGATCATGTTGCAATTATTCATCTTCATGAGTCATAGTAGAGCCTTCTGAAGGCTTAATGGGTGTTGAATTATTTTTACAGGGCATATTTTAGAACCGAATAATGATATCTATTCTACAATATGCCCTTGGAATCAATTCAAATTGATTCGTCAAACAAGACTTATGCAATTCGGAAAAAAAAAATACACACCTTTTTCTTTCTTTTCAGGAGCTCGATATTGAAATTGGACTATGTTTGTGATTTCAACACTTCAATATTTTAATTTTGGTACCAACGTAGCCCTATGAATTATCTTTCGAATGCCATAGGTCTGACCTGATTTGGATTTTCCAAGACAAATTTGTGTCCAATCTCCCACAATGACCTAATTATGGACTGGTTCAGTAGAGTGAACTTGTATGACTTTCCACGTGTCATTGTTTCATCCTTCAGCTTTGAAATTGATAGCCAAGAAACTACAATCTATGTACTTGTGACCGATTTTTACGGCACTCCAATCTGATGCACAGAGAGAGAGTTCTGAATATTTTCCCATGATCACCTCTTTGAGATGAAATTCAGGAGCCTGAAAAAGCACTACATTCCACAGATCATATATCTGAAAGTATTGGGAACCAAGCTCTAAATTTTTTTGAAGATTTTCCTTAGGCTTTTTTCTTCTCACCCTAAAACTTTTAGCTTCTGAAACTTTGTAGAAAAAAAATTATAGCCAAATTCCACAATGACCTGTTTAGGAGCCTGAAAAAAGACCTAACTTCCACAGATCATATCTCCAAAAATATTGTGAACCAAGCTCTAAAATATTTTGATGATGTTCCTCAGGATTTCGGCTTCGCACCCTAAAAATTTCATCTTATGAAACTTTGTATAACAAATTTTATAGCGAAAATTCCACGATGACCTGTTTGGAGTAGCGAAACCATAGAATCCAAAGCTCTAATACCAAATGTTGTGTAACCAACTACAAAAATAGAAGAAAAGAGATATAAACGCCTTATAAATAAGCCACTTCGAGGGGGAACCTCCAATACAATACATAAATGAACAATTCTTGGATGATACAATTTACAAAACCTCCTTTCTATATATAGGTGTCCATGGGGCCATAATGTAATCCAAGTGGGGCCACAATGTAATCCTAGCTGACCTAACAATAATAATTTAAGGGCACAATAATAACAATATGGGGGTTACAAGGGTACAATAATAACAATAAGGGGGTTACACTAACAACAATAAGGGACTATACTAGTAATATAGGGACCTAACACAACGTTAGGGTTAAGTTAATGTTAAGGTTAACGTTAGGTTAAGGTTAAAGGTTAAGGTTAAGTTTAAGGTTTAGGTTAAGGTTAAAGTTAATGTTAAGGTAAGGTCAAGTTAAGGGTAAGGGTAAGATACGGTTAAGGGTTAAGGTTAACCTTAACCTGACCTTAACCTTATCTTTACCCTTAACCTAACCTTAACCTTAACCTAACCTTCACCTTAACCTTGACCCTTAACCTTAACCTTAACCTAACCTTAACCTTAGCATTAAATTAACCCTAAACTTGACATAACCCCTAAACTTAACCTTAACATAACATTAACCTTAACTTTACCCTTAACCTAACCTTCACTTTAACCTTAACTTTACCCTTAACCCTAACCTTAACCTTAACCTTCCCATAACCATAACCTTAACCTTGACTTTACCCTTAACCTAATCGTAAGGGTTTAATCAAGGTTATGGTTAAGGTTATGGTTACAAGTTTAGTCAGGTTAAGGTTATAGTTAAGGACAAGGTTAATGTTAAGGTTAGGTTAAGGTTAAACTTACCCTTACGTTGACCTTACCCTTAACCTTGACCTTGACCTTAACCTTACCCTTAACCTTATCTTAACCTTAACCAAACCTTAACCTTAACTTTACCCTTAACCTTACCTTGACCATGACCTTAACGTAACCTTAACCTTAACCTTACCCTTTACCTTATCTTAACCTTACCTTAACCATAACCTCAACCTTCACCTTAACTATTATAACATAACCCTAACCTTGACCAAACCCATAACCTTATCCTTGAACTTAACTTTACCCTTAACCTTAACCTTACCCTTAACCCTAACCTTAACCTTAACCTTCCCATAACCTTAACCTTAACCTGACTAAACCCTTAACTTTAACATTACATTTAACCTTAACCTTCCCCTAACCTTAACCCTAACCTAAACCTTAACCTTAACCTTAACCTAACCTTAACCATAACCTTAACCTTAACTTTACCCTTAACCTAACCTTAGCCTTACCCTAACCATACTAAACCCATAACATTAACCTTAACCTTAACTTTACCCTTAACCTAACCTTACCCTGACCCTTACCCTTAACCTTAACCTTAACCTTACCTTGACCTTAACTATAACCTAACCCTAACCTTGACCAAACCCTTAACCTTAACCTTAACCTGAACCTTTACCTTAACTTTACCTTAACCTTAACCTAACCTTAACCTTAACTTTACCTTAACATTGCCTTTGCCCTTAACCTTTCCTTACCCTTCAGCTGGCTTCCTGTATGGGACGAACTCCTCTGCCCTCCAAGGGACGAGGGGGGATTGGTGTGCGGTGTGGTGTTGGGAGACCGACTAGGGTTCCCAACTAAGGTTGCTCCAAGAAAGGAGGAACCAACCACTATGGAAATGTTCTATCTTTGACGCCTAAATGGAAAAAGACCTAGAACCCCTCCTGGTAATGGAGGGAGGTCCAAAATATGCCTGGACCGACGAAGTTCCATTGGAACCATTTAAGTGTCGACTAGGTTAGGTTTTGGAAATTTATTTTGAGGGGATCGAGTCTTTGATCATGACAAATGTATGGCCACATACATAAAACAAAGGGAAAATGAAATGAATTTTCTTTTAGCTTAGTTTATGTTATCAATCAAGAAAAAAATGGTTTTTTTATTTGCGTGTGATACTCAAAATATTAGAAGACTTAATACGTCCTCACACACTCAAAATTAACTATCCCTTGAGAGGCTTTCTTGCGAGTGCTGGCACAAAGTCCCGTAAGAGCTGGTGACGCCCCCAGTTAGCCGAAGAGAATCAACCAAGGTAAGGGTAGAGGGTCTGGCGCTTGGCTGCACCGTCACCTATAGGGTAAAGGATGCCCTAGTTTTGGCCACTAAGAACCACTATCCCATGTGAGCATTCAAGTCTTGGGCTTCTTAGTAGTTAGCTAACAGTACCAAGTATCAGCCGGCTCAGATAGCCCCAACGGATACCACACACACTGCGCCTAAGCCTAACCTCCTCTGAATCGGGTCTCTGCCATGCTCAGGTTTTCTTTTCCGTGGGCTGATAGGTGGATTTTAAAGCTCCCTAAAAACGCAACTTCTATGTTTCAAATGTGAAGCATCATCAAGACGGCTTATTGGATGCCTACACCCTTGATCCTAACTTAATCTATAATTTCTCTTGTGGCCCCTGTGGGGAGAATTTAGTGAGTTGATTTAAGTTATTTTTAGGTGGCTTTCTTTTCTTAGTGGATGAATGTGGGTGAGCGTATGGTGAATAATCTTATAATTTTAACATATGGATATCGGTTATCCTTTACAAAATTCCCCTAGTTAAACTATGTGACGTTGTTCCTTGCTCAAATAGAAAGCATTTTCGGATAATGGGCCGCTTCCAAAACCTCCTAGTTAGTTTATGTGAGTGAGTAAAGGGAGATGGAGAATAAAAAATGTAGAGTGTTCATATGCTTGTCTAGGGTCACCAAATGGTGCAAAGACAACAAATATTACTTGCTCTAATTAGAGATTCAATCCTAGTCCCACAATTTCGTAAATGCAAAAATTGAATTTAAACTAAACAATTTCTACACTATCTTATGCATGTGTGGTCATGAGACACTTATTTGGACTAGTTAAGCTAAGTGTGCATACCAGAATGTGCAAAAAACATAAATCGTTTGGAAAGCAATGGTTAATTCACCCCCTACTTAAACTATGTGAACTCTTTTTGCAAAAACCAACTTAAATGAAAACTAACTAAATGCCTACGAAAAGGAGCAAGAAATCAATTATCATAAGCTGTGGGGTATCAACACAGGCGTTGGAAGATATATTAGGGGTTTCCCAACACACTTACAAGCAGAAAAAATTTAGAAAATAGGGAGAAAAAATATCTCTGCAATTTTCACTCAAAAACCCTTGACAGGTATGCCTTCATGCGCGCAGGTCACTCTTGAACGCGTGCAATGTGCCTCTGTGTGAAAAAAATACGCACAAAAGTCTTGAAAGTAAAATATTAGGAGCTACCTTCTTCAATATGTCACCTCAGTGAATCTAGGGAGTGCAATATGGGTCAGAGGATTGTCAGCTCCACTCCAGCATAAACTAAGGGTCTCTTGCAAAAGATGGCACAACCACATAAATTTGAAACACGTCAGTGGAGTCACCAATCCTATTGTGCTGGATTCGAAACACAGGTGTATGAAATAACACGAGCTTAGAGAGTATGGTCTACTCTCTAAACTATTGGTAACAGGAAGTATGTGGGGGGAGCTCAAAAGCATAAAACTTAAATGAAATAGTATGCTAAGGTATGCTCTGGTTAAAAAAACTAAAACTAAAACCACAAAAGAAGCTATATAGAGAGTTCCAAACAGTAATAATGCAAATGATGGCTCGATGGCCTCTTCTTATTGAATGTTCAAAATAAAAGAAAATCTTACCCACTTGCCAAAGGGCCCCTAGGAAATGGCTCTAGGTCCCGATGCAAGGATGTTTGTCTTTCAAGTTCTGCCTCTGGTGAAATCCAACTTTCTCTCTCTGTTGTGGTGGACTAAGATGTTGGGTGGCCAACTATCAAGTCCTCTTTAGCTCCAGCGCCGGGTCACACACAATGCTAGTGATGCTTGGGCAACTTTGGCGAGCATAACCTTGTGATCACCACTTGTTCATCTCTTGGTGGGTTTATATAGGTGAGCTTCAAATTCTCCTTCCCTTCCTTGGTACATGATGGATGGTGACCCAAGGGAGAGGTGTGATTCCATTATGTGCTCAAATATTCTTTTGTGTGCTCACATAATGTCTAAGGAGGTGTTGTTTGGTTTCCTTAGGTGGCTTTCACATAAGGAGTAACTATCCTTTGCTTGTTGTGGTCTTGGAAAGTGACTTTTTTCCATTTCCAGGAATGCGCACTTATCGGGCAAAAGGGCACACAGAAGGTGCTCTTCTTCAAGTAAAAAGCATGCATTTGAGCATTTATGACTAGTTCAAATACGATTTTCTCAAAACCTTAGAGATTTTAAATACTTCTTGATTCCATAATGTATTCTTGTCATGTAAATCCGTAGGCTCGAGATTAATTAATGCCGAATTTTTCTGTACAATTTTCTAGTGTTAACAGTTATGGTTAAGGTTAAGGTTAAGGGTTTGGTTAAGGTTAGGGTTAGGTTATAGTTAAGGTCAACGTTAAGTTTAAGGTTAAGAGTAGGGTTAAGGTTAAGTTTAAGGTGAAGATTAAGGTTAAGATTAGGTTAAGGGTAAGGTTAATGTTAGGTTAAGGCTAAGGCTAAGGTTAAGGGTTTGGTAAGGTCAAGGTAAGGTTAAGGTCAAGGTTATGTTAAGGTTACGTTAAGGTTAAGGTTAGTTTAAGGTCAATTTTAAGGTTAGGTTATAGTGAAGGTTAAGGTTAACACCTGTAACCTTAACCTTAACCTTAATCTTTACTTAAACATAACCTTAACTATAACCTAACCCTAACCTTGACCAAACCCTTAACCTTAACCTTACTAAACCCATAACCTTAACCTAAATTAACCTTAACCTTGACCTTGAATTTGACCTAAACCTTGTCTTTAACCTTCACCTTAACCTAACCTTAACCTTGACCTTAACTATAACCTAACCCTAACCTTAACCTTAACCTTGACCTTAACACTAACCTTTGCCTTAAACTTTAACTTAACCTTATCTTACCCTTAACCTTAACTTATCCTTAACCTTAACGTTAACCTTAACCTTGACCTAACCGTAACCTTAACCTTAACCTTAACTATAACCTAACCCTAACCTTAACCTTCACTATAACCTAACCTTAACCTTAACTTTAACCTTAACCTTACCCTAATTTTGACCTTAACCTTAACCTTAACCTGACTAAACATGTAACCTTTAACCTTACCTTAACCTAAATTTAACCTTAACCTTAACCTTAACCATAACCCTAACCCTAACCTTGACTAAACCATTAACCTTAACCTTAAACTGATTAAACCCATAACCTTAACCTTAACCTTAAACTGACTAAACCCTTAACCTTAACCTTAACTTTAACCTAACCTTAACCTTAACCTTAACCTAACTATAACCTTACCCTTAACCTAACTTAAACTTAACCTTAACGTTAACCTTAACCCTAACCTTCACCTTAACCTTAACCTCACTAAACCTGTAACCTTAACCTTACCCTTAACCTTAGCCTAAATATTTACCCTTAACCTGAACCTTAACCTTAACTTTACCCCCTTAACCTTAACCTTAACTTTAACCTAACCTTAACCTTGAATTTACCCTTAACCTAACATTAACCTTAACCTAACCTTAACCTTAACTTTACGTTAACCTTGACTTACCCTTAACCTAACCTTAACCTTATCTTAACCTTAACCTAACTTTATCCTTAACCTTAACCTAACTATAACCTTACCTTAACCTAACTTAACCTTAACCTTCACCTTGACCTTAACTTTAACTTTACTTTTACCCTAACCTTAAGGGTTTAGTCAGGTCAAGGTTAAGATTAAGGTTAAGGTCAAGGTTAAGGTTAGGTTATAGTTAAGGTTAAGGCTAAGGCTAAGGTTAGGTTAAGGTTAAGGTTAAGGTTAAGGTTAAGATAAGGATAAGGTTAAGGTTAAGGTTAGGGTAAAGGTTAAGGTTAAGGTTAATGTTAATTTAAGGCTAAGGTTAGGTTAAGGTTAATTTAAGGGTAGATTCAACCCATAATCTTAACCTTAAGCTTCTCTATAACCTATCCCTAACCTTGACCAAAGCCTTAACCTTAACTATAACCTAACCTTAACCTTAACCAAACCCTTAACCTTAACCTTGAATTTACACTTAACTTAACCTTAACCTTAACCTTAATTTTAACCTTAACCTTACCTTAACCTAACTTAACCTTAACCTTGACCTTGACCTCAACATTAACCTTAACTTTACCCTAACCTTAAGGGTTTAGTCAGGTTAACGTTAAGGTTAAGGGTTTGCTCAAGGTTAGGGTTAGGTTGAGGTTAAGGGTGGAGGTTAAGGGTAAGGTTAAGGTTAAGGTTAGGTTAAAGGTAAAGTTAAGGTTAAGGTTATTCTTAAGGTTAGGGTTAAGGTTAGGGGAAGGTTAAAGTTAAATTCAAGGTTAAGCTGAAGGTTAAGGGTAAGGATAGGGTAAGGTTAAGGTTAAGGTCAAGGTCAAGGTTAGGGTTAAGTTAGGTTAAGGTAAGGTTAAGTTTATGACTAGGTTAAGGTTAAGGTTAGGTTAAGGTTAAGATTAATATTAGGTTAAGCGTAAAGATAAGGTTAAGGTTGGGTTAAGGTCAGGGTTAAGGTTAGGTTAAGGGTAATGTCCAGGTTATTGTTAGGTTAAGGGTAAGGGTTTGGTCAAGGTTAAGGTTAGGTTATAGTTAAGGTCAGGTTAAAGTTAAGGTTAAGGGTTTGGTCAAGGTTAGGATTAGGTTATAGTTAAGTTAAAGGTTAAGGTTATAATTAAAGTTAAGGTTAAGGTTAGGGTTAGGTTATAGATAAGGTTAAGATAAGATTAAGGGTAAAGTTAAGGTTAAGGTTAGGGTTAAGGTTAGGGGAAGGTTTTATTTAAGGTTAAGGTTAAGGTTAAGATAAGGTTAAGGATCAGGTTAAGGTTAAGATTAGGTTAGGTTAAGGTTAGGTTAAGGCTAAGGTTAAGGTTAAGTTTAAGGGTTCGGTCAAGGTTAGGGTTATGTTATAGTTAAGGTTAGGTTAAGGTTAGGTTAACGGTAAAGTCAAGGTTAAGGTGAAGGTTAAGGGTAAGGTTAAGGTTACGGGTTTAGTCAGGTCAAGGTTAAGGTTAAGGGTTTGGTCAAGGTTAGGGTTAGGTTAAGGTTAAGGTTAAGGTTAGTTTAAGGGTAAAGTCAAGTTTAAGGTTAAGGGTAAGATAAAATTAGGGTTAAGATTAATGGGGTAAGGTTAAGGTTAAGGTTATGGTTAGGTGAAGGTGGAGGTTATTTTTAGGTCAAGGTTAAGGTTAAGGTTAAGTTAAGGTTAAGGGTAATATAAGGTTAAGTTTAATTAAGGTTAATGGTAATATAAGGTTAAGGTTAAGGTTAATATTAAGATTAGGTTAAGGGAAAAGTAAAACCTTAACCTTAACCTTATGTTAAACCTCAACCTTCCCCTAACCTTAACCCTAACCTGAACCTTAAGCTTAGGCTTAACCTAACCTTAACCTTAACTTTACCCTTAAACTAACCTTAAGCTTACCCTACCCATAACCTTAACTTAACCCTTAGCATAATATTAACCCCAAACCTAACCTTAACCTTGACTTTACCCTTAACGTAACCTTAACCTTACCTTAACCTTTACCTAACCTTAACCTTAACCATAACCTTAAACCTAACCTAACCTTAACCTTGACCTTAACTATAACCTAACCATAACCTTGACCAAACCCTTAACCTTAACATTATCCTGACTAAACCTGTAACCTTAACCTTACCCTTAACCTTAACTTATCCTTAACCTTAACCTTAACCATAATATTAACCTCGGGTTAAGGTTAAGGTTAAGGGTAAGGTTAGGGTTAAGGGTAAAGGTTAAGTTTAAGGTTACATGTTTAGTCAGGTTAAGGGTAAGGTTAATGGTTTGGTCAAGGTTAGCGTTAGGTTATAGTTAAAGTCAAGGTTAAGGTTAAGGTTAAGATTAAGGTTATGATTATGGTTAAGGTTAGGTTAAGGTTAAGGTCAAGGTTCAGGTTAAGGTTAGGTTAAGGTTAAGGGTGAAGGTTAATGTAAAGGTTAAGGTTAAGGTTATGGTTAAGTTTAGGTTAAGGTGAAGGTTAGGTTATAGTGAAGGTTAAGATTAAGACCAGTAACCTTATCCTTAACCTTACCATTTATCTTAACCTTAAAATTAACCTTACTAACCCCGTAAGATTAACATTAACCTTATCTATAACCTAACCCTAACCTTGACAAAACCCTAATCCTAACCCTAACCTTAACCTTAACATTACCCTTAACCTAACCTGAACCTTAACTATACCCTTAACCAAATATTAACCGTAACCTAAGCTTAACCTTACCCTTATCCTTGAACTTAACCTTAATTTAACTTAACCTTAACCTTAACCTTAAATATAACCAAACACTAACCTTGACCAAACCCTTAACCTTAACCTTATCTTAACCTTATCCGAACCTTAACCTTAACCTTAACCTAACTATAACCTTACCCTTAAGCTTAACCTTGACCTTAACTATAACATAAACTTAACCTTGACCAAACCCTAACCTTGCCCCCTTAACCTTAATCTTAACCTAATCTTCAGCTTAACTAAAACCTAACCCTAACCTTAACCAAACCCTTAACCTTAACCTTAACCTTAACCTTAATCTTAACCCTAACCTTAACCTAACCTTAACCTTAACCTTAACCTTAAACTTAACCTATCCTTAACCTTAACCTTAACCTAATTATAACATTACCCTTAAACTAACATTAACTTTGACCAAATATTTGACCTTAACCTTAACCTTAACTTTACCCTTAACCTAATTTTAACCTTAACCTAACCTTAACCTAGACTTTACCCTTAAATTAACCTTAACCTTGACCTCAACCTAAGGTTAAGATAATGGTTAAGGTTAAGGTTAAGAGTAAGGTTAGGGTAAGGTTAGGGTTAGGTTAAGGTTAAGGTTAGGATAGGCTAAGGTTAAGGTTAAGGTTATGGTTAAGGATAAGGTTAAGGTTAGGTTAATGTGAAGGTTAGGTTAAGGTTAAGGTTAATGTTAAAGTGAACGGTCAAGATAAGGTTATGGTTAAGGTTAAGGTTAGTGTTAGGTTATAGTTAAGGTGAAGGCTAGGTTAAGGGTAAGATAAGGTTAAGGTTAAGGTTAGTTTAAGGTTATGGTTAGGTTATAGTGAAGGTTAAGGTTAAGATAAGATTAAGGTTAAGGCTATGGGTTTAGTCAAGTTTAGGGTTAGATTATAGTTAAGTTCAAAGGTTAGGTTTTAGTGAAGTTTTAAGGTTAAGAGAAGGTTAAGGTTAAGGTTAATTTTAAGGGTTTGGTCAAGGTTAGGGTTAGGTTATAGTTAAGGTTACCGGTTTATTCAGGTTAAGGTTAAGTGTAAGGTTTGGTTAAGCGTAAAGTTAAGGTTAAGGGTAAAGTCAAGGATTTAGTCAGGTTAAGGTTAAGGTTAAGGGTTTGGTAAAGGTTAGGGTTAGGTTTAAGTTACTGGTTTAGTCAGGTTAAGGTTAGGTTTAAGGTTAAGATTATGGTTAAGGTTAAGGGTAAAGTCAAGGTTAAGGATAAGGTTAAGGTTAGGTTAATGGTAAACTTAAGGTTATGGTTAAGATTTGGTCAAGTTTAGGGTTAGGATATAGTTAAGGTTAAGATAAGGTTAAGGTTAAGGTTATGGTTAAGGTTAAGGTTAGGTTAAGTTAAGGTTAAGGTTAAGGTTTGGTCAAGGTTAGGGTTAGGTTATAGTTAAATTTAAGGTTAAGGTCAAGGTTAAGAGTAAGGTTAAGGTTAGATTAAGGTTAAGATTAGGTTAAGGGTAAATTTAAGGTTATGGTTAGGGTAAGTGTTATGGTTAGGGTAAATTTAAGGTTATGGTTAGGGTAAGTTCCCATAACCATAACCTTAACCTTAACTTTACCCTTAACCTTAACCTTACCCTTACCTAACTAAATCTTACCCTTAACCTCAACCTTGACCTTAACTATATGGTAACCCTAACCTTAACCTTAACCTTAACCCTAACCTTAACCTTAACTTTACCCTGAACCTTAACCTTACCCTTACCTAACTAAACCTTACCCTTTGTTACACCATTTTTTGGTCATCTAACCTTTCATCATTAGATGGACCCAAGTACACCATGTAAGACCAGTTTTACCCCAAGTAAAACTGCTTTCACTATGTTAATTAGGAAACCCCAAAAGGAATAATTAATTAAACAATAATTTAATTATTATTCCCAGTCATGTTTAACCCAAAAAAAAAGAAATTAATGAGATAAACCCATATTTATCTTATTATTTTCTAGGAATAATTATTTAAATAATATTCCTTGTTAAATATGACCAAATCAACCACCATTAATTAAATAAATCATTATTTATTTGATTATATCCCAACCACTTCCTTAAAAAGATAAATAAATCATTTATTTATTTATTCTTCACTAATTAAGGGATTTGACCCAAGTCAAAACACCCTTTCCCTCCAACAAATAATAATAAAATATTCCATAGAGGTGGATCTAGATTTGATTAACATTATTTTAATCATGCACCAAGATCTAGAATGACCCAATATTTTGTTATAAATAGGAGGGTTTTCCCCATCATTCTTCACCTTTTGTTACCTATTAGATCACTCTCGATCTATACACTTGGTCTCATTTCTACCATTTTTGCTCCCATTGAGCTCTATCTTCTACATTGGGTTTTCTACATCTACAAGAGAGAGAAAGCTTAGATCTGAAGTGCTGAGGACTACAAAGAACCCATCCCATTGAGGAGATCTGGATACACCTTCTTATTTCCTCCCAGGTGCCCTGTAATATAAAAATTCATTCAAAAATCGTGTTCTTGTCTTGTCTGTTGGATGCATGGAGCAAACTCTTTACTTTACTGCTTAATGTCTTTCCATTTATAGATCCGTTTGTTGCAGCACTTTAACTACTAATTGCAGATCTGAAGATGTTTTGCAGCCATTATTGTTGTTAGGGCTATTAGTTATGCGTAGCTAAAGTGGTTCTTTTTCGTACACTTCAACGAAGAATTCATACTAACAAATGGCGACTCCACACGGGTTTTAAATTACGACCGCTGTCGTTTTTCATATTCCTGCATATCCAGCTACTTCAGGCCCTAGGGCTTCTTTTCAGCTGCTTAGTTTTCCTCTTTTTTATGTCATTTTTCTCACATAAAACCCTAAAAACTTAAAATTTCTAACTTCCGTGTGTTTCTGGCCCTATTGCGCAGGTAAGCGACACCAGCCGCAACTGAGACTAAGAATTTTCCGAAAATCGCCGCGCCGAGACACAACCGAACAGGGGTGCACTCTTTTCGCCCTAAACTCCGCGACTCGGACCTCTGTGTCGACCACCAAGCTCGCGACCTCGAACTCGATCAGGTCGAAACTCGCGACCTCGTTTTTTTCCAAAAGATTTTTTTTCTCCGTAATTTCTGACGGTTTTGTCATGTACTTCCACCAGGTCTTCCTGTACCTCTCGTCTCAAACTCCCCGCCTTGACCAAGATATGATCTGTTTTTACTCATCTAAGTGGGAACCCAGCCTCTTAGGGCTTTAGTACCCTCCACTTTTTGTGGAAGAGTTTTAGCTATTTCAACCGTCGGTTTCAGAGCTTCAGCCCCCTCTTTTCCAGATCTGTTACCTCACTTTCAGATCCATTGAAATCAGCCTCTTTTCCTTTCAAATCACCTCTTGTAATTTTGTTTGGACCTCCTCTGAAGGCCTCTGCCTTGCCCCCCCGGTTTTTTGCTGATTTCCCTTTTCCGGCCACCTTGCCTCTATCTCTTGGCTGTGATCTGCACCCCTTGTCTGCAGCTTTATCCTCCGGATCTCTGTCCCCTTTGACCCTAGATCTGTTGAGCTTCCTTTGTGTGTGTTTCCATAGTTTTGTGAGAGACCCACCTTCTTGGGTTAGATAGATGCATACGTAGCTGTTATTTCTCTGTTATTTCAGCATTTTATTCTGTTCTCTGTAGGTTTATTTTCAGCTACGCAGCACACTTTTTCTTGCTCTCAACAACGGAAAGGGTTTAAAAATTAAAATTAACGCACGCCACACACTGACCCTAAGTGAAGAAGTGCCTGGTTTACACCGCCTGGCAAAGACTCTAAAATCAATTGTCACTGCACCTTATCTTC